>JAQQZX010000018.1:10840547-10866447 GCA_030068355.1 Notoglanidium maculatum | reverse complement strand
TCTCTACACTGTACTTTAGCTAGCCGCTCTCTACACTGTACTTTAGCTAGCTGACTCTACACTGTACTTTAGCTAGCTGACTCTATACTGTACTTTAGCTAGCCGTTCTCTACACTGAAGTTTAGTTAGCCGCTCTCTACACTGTGATTTAGCTAACCGTTCTCTGCATTGTACTTTAGCTAGCCGTTCTCTATACTGAAGTTTAGCTAGCCACTCTCTACACTGCGGTTTAGCTAGCTGTTATTTACTTACAAGGTCTAAAAGCCCCATAGATGCACAAAACTTCAGGAAAAGCCACTATGTTCAGTCCACTGTCCAGTGCATGCAGAGGTCACAGCAAGACAACCCCCTTTTGCTGCATATTTTAGCTAGCTAACTAACTTAGGTGACTAGTTTGTAGACAAAGTATTGTTGAGAGGTTTTTCTCTTTCATCTGGTACTCAGTAACTGTCACAGTCACACTGATGTGAACAGTAATGATATTTTATTCTCATAATACCTCCATAATACAGAGTATTCGCATGTTGAAAATATTTGGAACCCAAACTTCATATTGTAATACGAAATAAAACGTAACTGCTATTTAGGCATATTACTTCGTGCGCATTGTGCGGTTTGTGACACAGCCTTGAGTTCTACGCGGATGTGTGCACTCGCAACAACACAACCCGTTTCTCTACCAGACGTGGCAAAATTCCAGATTCTTCCAATTCTTCAAAGCCATTTTTATCTGAGAGCTAACTGAGGACATAAAAGTGTTATCGAACAGCTGTGTTTTGTTTCATGTCACATTTCAACTGTCAGTTGAAGTTTCAATCTATTATTTGCTCCTCTACTCTTGCCACCACATCCTAAGCATGTGAAGATGTTTAGGCATATTCTTTGTATCCCCAATAGATGAAGATATAGTAGACATTTTGCAATTAATGTTATACTTGGATTACTTCAAATGAACAGAAATGGCCTAGGCAAACTAAACGGTCAGTGCTGTACTCGCAATAATGATACTTTTAATCTTGAGCCACATGTATTATCAGACCATATTGGATTTCTCTTGATTGACAGAGCAAATACCTTTATATGGATCGATATCAGTATGGAAAATATCAGACACCTGAGTGTTAATGATTAGTAAGCCATGTGCACTCACACTCATAAACAACAAGGACACACAAAAAGCCAAGCAACACACACAGACGAGCAAGCGCAATGATATACACGGACCAGAAAACAGTTACATTTTGCAGAAGCAGACGAGACACGACACAAGCTCCAAAAATAACAAGCCATTATGGAAGAGCAGAGACATGTCATGGACAGCGTGAAGCAAGGAGATGACACTCAAAGACTCATCAATAAGCTTCTTCTGTTCAGGCATGCAAGCATTCGCACATTCTCCCATCATGCACAAACTTCAGATTATTTCCAATTGCTGGGTTTCCATGGCAATGCGTGCAGCGAGAGAGAGAGAAAAAGACAGAGAGAGAATGGGAAGAGGAGGTCTTCTGATAGGAAGGGCTTTTGCAAACAAGAAAAATATCCCACAATGCAATGCAACATAACCCTACATCAATGCTGGTGGCTAGATATATTTGCTATATTTGTTTGTATTTGAAACACATGATCTGGCACGGACACACTGTCAAATATCTAGTGTTTTTAGGTCTTGATTCATTTTGTCCGAATGTGAACGTAAAAAGCCAAAAAAGAGAGAAAAGAACCAAAAACACACCAACCTTCTCGCAGCTCTGAGGGGTGTAAGGGGGGTTGATGCAGAACACAATGACATGAGGAGCCGAGAAGAAAACCAGGAAACACAGAAAGAGAGTAAAAAAGGCCACCGCAAATCGACTTTCAACCTGCCACATTCCCGTCCTCCTCCAACCATCCCACTGCTTACCTGTTTCTCTCATCATTTTCTCTTTTTTTTTATTCTTTAAAAGCATTTTTATCATTACATCTAAACCAATAACTTATTTGGAAACATTTTTGTGGCAGTGATATTGAAAATATCAATCCAAACACAGCCCTGGCTTTTAAGGCTTTGCTCTGCTCTGACAATAAATTAGAATTTAACTTTGTTAAGAAAAAAAAAAGAAAATATAAATAGCATACCAAGGACACCAAGTCACAATGCAGAGAACTGTAAATCTAGCGACACATTTATTACACCATAATATTTATTATATTCATGCTTAACTTAAGTGAAATCCAAAACAGGTCAGTCGTTACGATTAGTTAGAAACAGAGGGGAAAAAAAGAGCACCAAGACCTGCAAGTTATTAGAGGATTAGTTAGCATTGTTAATATGAATCATGCAAAACATCAGATTGCTTCAGCTTTACACGGAGCATTGGATCTCACTGTCTGCTTAATATACAGATAGATGGGTGGTATTTGGATCTATATGGGTCGTTCTACAGAAGTGATGCAAACTTCTGCCCCCGTATCATAATACGCGATTATGTTTTTCACTGATAGAGCAATTCAGAGAGTGAGTCACCTAAAGAGAGGCTAATAGCAGAGCACAGATGTAGCACGAATACAGACGGCAGTTCAAACAGGACCTGGTAGAAGCCAATAAAATATAAATATCTACAAAAAAGAAAGGATACCTAAGTATACCGATGACTTTGTCTAAAAAAGAGCGAGTTTAGAGCACACAATGAAATGGCACCAATCCGATAGCCTGGATCAATACCAGCACAAAATGGTGGTTCGGTTATCAGAGACAAAACGAAACAAAATTGACTGTTATACTTGAAACAAACGTAGTGTTAAATATCAGAGATATGCTTGGAGCGCAACAATGTAAAGCAGATTAAAGTAGGTCTCGTGATTACAACAATAGCCTTGTGGCCTAACATTAACAACAACAACAACCAGTGAACTATAACGCTGCACATTGAATAAAAAGCTGCACATTCTCTGATATTTCAAGCTGTTTTTAAGTTACATATTTTTTTCCTGTAGTGCCTCAGCAAAAAAATAACTTAATAAAAATAAAATAAAAGCTTCGTAGCTTTTAAAGAAATAAATATCAGGTGGGTTTCAATATCAGCGGATACTGAGGGTTGCTATAGGAAAAGAAAATGACTATTGCATACATAGGAATATAATATGTATCATTACATCACTACAAAATGTAAATGTAATATTTTCCCTATTTGGTGTGTAAAAAAAAAAAGATGATATTAGTTACATGAATTAAAGCTTAATGAGTGACAGAAAGTGACGATGAACCGAACTGAAACAGCTAGAACTATCCAAAATAAAAGAGGAAAAAAACGCTCTTTAGAACTAAATAAAAGCCGTACTTTAAAGATTAGTAAACAAAGAACAGTACTTTTTCCCCCAGCTTTTCTGTCCTGTTTTAGAATAGATAAGATTCAGGCAGTTTTCTGAAATGAAATGAGAAGATGTTGTAGTGAAATTACATATTTTAGTGAATACAAATCTTCAAACTTCACACCATCCTGTATTTGCACCACTTGTGTAGAACGACCCATATATGCCACCTATACAGTCATGCTTGGATTATTAAAGATTTTTCAACATGGAATCTTAGTAACTCTGTGCGTGGGTAAATTTAGCATGTCTGCTGTTTGGGCTGTACACGTGTTTCACTGTAACCCACATGATAAAGGCTCTGAGAGGCATCACGCATTGAAAACATGAGCAGTACTAATCTTACACGACAGGCCGTCCAGAGGGCTGCCACGTTCACCCTCTTCTTAGCTAAATACGCACTCACCTTTTCCCTCTCTCTCTCTGTTAAATTAACAGAAGCACTTTCTGCACCGTTACGCCTCGAACAGCTCGCAGTGTTTAGCCCAACAGCAAATATCACTAATTAAGTTTAGGGAAGCAATTACACGCCAACAAACCCAATTCATTTCTTATCAATTAGCTTCTTTTAATGATTTAAGCATCAGATTGGGAATTGACAGCAACCTGCGCAAGCTCTATGAATGATGAGCTTGTGCTCAGAAAATGATAACAGAAATAATTAAAGATCAGTTTGCATGCTCAATCAAATTTAAGGATTTCTTTCTTTATTTACTGCTTCTTTTTTTGTTTTTGACTGCACATAATATTGCTGTGCTGGAACTTTGCAGGAAAGAATAAACAAAACGCACAATTATGTTACAAATGGCATTTTTTTCTTTATTAAAATTGGAAAAAGGGACAGCTCTCCTGCTGATTCTGGAATGAAAGTGGATTACCTATGTGGTACCTACTGTTATCCGTACCTCTCACATAGAGATTGGCCGGGGAGGAGTAACGTACTCCTTGCGAGTTCGACGCTACACACTCATATTTCCCCTGGTCCGTCTCCTCGCTCCGTTCGATCTGCAAGGCACCTGGAGACAGTGAGTGAGAGAGAGAGAGAGGGATTGATTGATTGAGGGAGAGAGGGAGAGTGAGACAAAGAAGGAGAGGGAGGTGGTGAAAAACAGAGCGGGAGAGAAAGTGACGAGGCAGAAGGGGAAGGATTGTGGGAGATTTGAAATGATAGGAAGGAAGAAAAGCCGTCGAGAGAATGAGGGCGACAGGAAGAAATATGAGGAAACAATGGTTGGGATAAAATTAATAGGAAGAGCGAAGAGATGAACAGATGGATTGGTGGAACAAGGGTGGGTAGGTAAAGATAGATAAAGAGACAGCCAGAGTGACAGCGTTGCAGGAAGAAAGAAGAGGAAGGAAAGAGAGAAGCGGTAGAAAAAATGTTAAATATATTACATAAATGATTCATAAATAGCCTTACTTTAACGAAAAACACTGCATTTCATTAACATTTACACGCACCCCCCACCCTCCTCCTCCTCCTTTGGCTACATATCTCTCAGAATAACATTAACATCATAATTCCCTCACTGATCACACTGATCCCTCGCGCCTCACACTTTTGGAATTTCATCTCCAATCCATTCCCCAGCTTCTTTTCTCTCATTCCGAGAGAAATATTTTTCTTTTTGTGCCGTTTGAAAACATTATGCAGAATGGCCAGCGGCATCTGAGCGCGAGCGAGTGAGAGGGTTAGACTAGCCAAATTGAGGTGGAAAACACTAAGAGATTCTAGGTGCAGGTTATTTTTTTATTCGCTGGAGGGATTGAGCTCCACCTTTTTCCATTCTCTCATTTAGAGTACAGAAAGGGGGGCATGACAAAGCATTATGCTGATGCAGGAGCGGAGGGATTTACTCTCAGCCCTCCTCTTCGGAACACCGGAGCAACTCCGAGCTAAGGTTTCTCTGGAGATGCAACTTAGATAGACGCTTTTCACATTTTTGGCAGCTTTTTACCCCCAAATTTAGTTCCTGCCAATTTTCATCCAGTGTCTAGGTCTCCAGTATTGATCAACAGCTATCAGTCTGGGAGATTGAAGGCTAATGCTGGCGTTACAATATGTGCGGGAAATGGAGAGGTTGAAATACTTCCAATTATTCAAATCCCTGTGAGCCGAGAGAGCAAAATTGGTCATGCGCTCTGGGTGGGGGGGATTGCATACTCTCTCTCATCTGTCAATCACTTTGCCACTAGCCAATCCTGGGTATCAGTGAGTTCATGTATGCGACAGTTAGCGCTTTCGTTCGAGTGTGTTACGCTGCCCTGTGATGCAGCAGTCCGAAAAGATGTAGCTGGATGGCTTTGAAGAAATCATGTGCTACCATTCACCTTCGCCGTCATATGATAGGAGATATCTGGCTGGTGAGTGGAAATTAGCACTGGCTAGAGGCTAGCATTGACACCTCACAGCTCCAAGGTCCCTAGTTTCACGTGGGTTTACTCTAGGTTCTCAGGTTTTCTCCCACCTCCCTAAAACATGCCGGTAGGTGGATTGTATACGCTAAACTGTCTCCAGGTGTGAATAAGTGTAAAAACCATTCAAGGGTGTGCCCCTGCATCGTTCCCAGTGTTCCCAGGGTAGGCTCTGGATCCAAGAAGAATGAATTAATTAATCAGTTAGGTTCAACATTATCACGCTACATTTCCAAAATTACCCAGGCACTCTTTAGAAACATGCAATACTGCTGATTAAGACTGATCCATTGTTGATATTGATTTTGAGAGCTCAATCATTTTTCTGAGCTTCCATCTGAATTTAGGTTTCCAGGCCAAGATTTACCACTGGAGTCGAAGAACATGACAGAGCTTGAGAGAACCTGAAAGCCAGCCTAATCAAACAAATGCTGATAAATTGGGGAAGATTTCAGAAGGAAGTTTGAAAATGTTTGGATATATAATGAACCTGGGTTCATGATAAATGGTCGCATATCTTTGTTTCTAAAAGAAATGAAATGACTAATGCAATGTATAACTATAAACTGCATTTCAGATCCGGGTTACTGTCTGTGTGGATTTTCTGCGCACATTTTATTTGAGTCCATGTGCGTTTCCTCCAGGTTCACTGGTTTCCTCCCATTTCCCAAAAACATGCCTGTTGGCAACACCAAATTGCCCCTAGTTAGGAATACGTGTTTGCACAGACTACAATGGACTGGCATGCCATCTAGAGTGTATTGCTGTGCCAGTTGCATTACTTCCAGGTTTGGTCTGAGAAATTTGGGACGTCAGGAAGGGGGAGTCAGAAAGACTCCTCTGAGGTTGATGTGAATGTTTTTTGCACAATTGGAAGATGGTAATTATGCTTTGCCCCAAATTATTTGAATGTGGTTCCTCTGAGATGCATGAAGTCATTTCCCGCTCCTTTTCTAATTGCTACTCATGCATCATAGGACAGCTTTCAGTGACAGAAGGCTGTAGCTTCTTTTGAAACATGGGTGACCACGGCACCACTTGGAACTGAAATCTTCTGCAATTTTTTCTTTGACCTTGTTTTTGACCTACTCCTCAGTCGTTGATCTTCCCCCTGAAACACCTTTCCATTTAATAAAAGATGTGACGGCAGAATAAATAGTGACCTGCCATTCCCTTAGCCTCAACCTGTCATGATGCATCTTGCTCTACACCTTGCCCATGTAAAGGTTTCAGTGTTCTGAGACAATGACTTCACTGCCCAATTCTCACACACACACACAAACACACACACACACACACACAAACAGACTAGACCTATTGCTCCTGGGAGGTGCTGTGCTGATAATAAGAGCAGACGTATGCCTCGGTCTGTCTCTCGCAGAGTCTCTGTAGTTGAGAAGAGTCGATTCTGGCAACAAATTTACACCCACCATAGCACCCCCACCCAAACAAACACACACACACACACACACACACACACACACACTCACACTTGCACACACACACACACAGACCCTGGCAGCAGTAGACCCCAGATTGATCCAGAAGATTCAGGTGGAACAGACTAATGAGAGTACTGCGCATCCGAACAAACAAGCAACCGCCTGCAACGTAATAGCTTGTGTTTGTGTGTGTTTGTGTCAGTGTGTGTGCCTGTGTGTATCCAAGGAAAATACAACAGTCTCATTTTCTTTCTCACTCACTAGGCGCTTTCCAACTACCTGCATAAAGCTTCTTAGACACACATACACACACAGACACACAGCACGCTTCTTCATGGGTGTTATATAAAACAACAGGGGTCTCCGGAATAAATGGCTTTTGTGGACCAATTTGAAGCAAAGTATTGTGTTGGAGCAATTTAAAGCAAAGTTTTTTCTTGTTAAACACTGTTTCTGTACTGAATAATTAAATACATTATTGAATGCTTTCCCTCTCTCTATGTATCTTTCTTTATCTCTTGCACTTTATTTCTCTTCTGCGGCCCAAAGCTTCATTTGGAACGTGATCATATATTATAGTCATGCCACAAGAATAAACATAAATTTAACACAGAACATGCAATAGGAAATGCAATAGAGAATCAGGGGCTTTATTTTCATGCAGGTGCAAGCATAACAATTGCTAATTGGGTTGGGTGTATTTTTTTCCTGTTATCGCTATAGCAACAGGGGCTATGACATTTGCTTTGCTATGACACCCACTTTGGTGTCCACCTACTGGGATAGATACATCAGATAGTGGGAATATAAATAATTACAGTATATACTTACCAGCCACTTTAATAGGAACACTTATTCATGCAATGCTCAAAATCCCAATGCACATCCATAGGTCAAGAGTGTCAAGTTTTTCTCCATATTTTATATAAACATCAGAATGGTTTAAGTATTTATGAAACTGCTGATTTCCTGGGAATTTCACACACAACAGTCTCTAGAGTTTACAAATAACATCCAGATATGCAGGACCAAACACTTTATAGAAGTGAGAAATAAGAGCAGAATAACCAGACTCCAGCTAATCAGTAAGGCTACAGAAACCACTCTTTATAACTGTGGTGAGCAGAAAAGCAACTCAGAACATACAACATGATGAACCTTGAGGTGGATGGGCTTAACAGCTGAAGAGTACATCAGATTCCAGCCAGGTACAGAATCCTAAGGCTACAATGAGCACAGGTACACTGAAACTGGACAGACTTTAAAAATTCAGTGTTTCAGGCTGAAATGGGGGTTGGTCCAGAGGACAAGAAGAGTCTCAGCCTGTGAAGTGTATAAAAAGTATTCATTCAAACTCCTAATATTCTAACACCTACATTGTGAAATGCCATGATCTTGTGGCTTATTTTTGCATTTGCATTATGATTACGACAGTAAAGTCCCAAGACTCTTTAGCTTTAAACAAGTTCAGAATGTTTAATGGAGTTTGGCACAGGTGTGCCCTAAAAACCTACTCCAATCACGCGAATGCTAATCTAAATTTGGCTAAGCGGCATCTCTATGCGTCCTCTACAAGAGCTCACGTGTGCTTTGTCTAGTGAAGTCATACTGCTGTCAAAATCAACCATTTATGGAAATAGCTTTCCGGTGTTTTGCAGCACTTGTCAGGGATGCAAAAGGCAAACGGCAAGCCATTGATCAGATCCTGAAGCATGGGTAACTTCTCATTCAAACAAGCAGCTAGGAGTGTGAAAATACCTCAAAACAGCAGCCTGGGGGTTTTAACCAACATGGCGTCAGTTGGGAAACTTCTTCAAACTGACTTCATAATGAGTGTTTCTACCTTCTCTGCACTCGTACCCCCAACCTTGTCTCCCTCTCTATCTCTGTCAGGCTGCAATTCTTAGGCACGCGTTTGGTTCTCTGCAAAATCGCCTCCCTGTGGAATTTCTGAGTGCTGACTTCTCAGACTGCCTTGACATGACGAGGGCAAAACACAAAACGAAGCAAGCAACGAGGCTGTCTAAGGCAGCACGTTTCCCTGCACATGTCTGCTGCAGGGTAAAGGCACTGAGAATATGAAGGAGACTGTGAATGTGTGTTTCAGCGCGTGTGCGTTCATGCGTGTGCATCATTTAAGGTAAGTTGTGTGTGTTCTGCTCGAGTGCGAACAATCACACTTGCCATCTGTCGCGCTCTAATGTATTCATACACACACAGAGCTCCACACACACACAGGTAACGCCGCATGCTGAGCCTCTGGCAGCTACCTTTCTCGCACTGACACACAGAAACACACAGACACACAGGTGCAAAGTGCAATGCAAAATTGCTTTCAGGTAGAAGTAATTTGAGCGCTTAGAGAAATCAAAATATGCTAAGTGTGAATATTATCAAAAATACAACTTGAACTGGAGTATACAAGAGTAAGTAGGGTTTTAAAAAAGCTACAGACTCAAAATTATATTAGAGTAAAATATATTGTGAGGATTATGTTTTGAATATCCATCACACAATTACATAACCTGTATCACAAAACCTACTGAATTATTGTGGCTTTGTAGTAGATTGAGCTTTATAATGGCTTATATTAAAATGCATGCTGAGTCTCCCCATGTTTATTCTTGCTTTTTCTTTCTCACACATGCATTTTTGTTATTACCTTCAGGCTGTAGACTTAAATTCAAGGATACGCCAGTAGACACTTCAGAAACATGACCCTAATTCTGACTTGTGCTACGTGAACGCTTAACGTAAATGGCTCATTAAGATTATTGAAATTAACCATCATGGAGTTCAGCCCTTCAGGGCTGCTAAGTTGTTGTTTTTTCTGTACTTCTGTCAGGGCAGAGCTTCCTCTTTTAACACAAGCACCTGACTTTAAGTCTATAGAAACTGGGTGATAGGAAATACACTATATGGCCAAAAGTATGTGGACACCTGACCATCACATTCATATGTGATCCTTCCCCGACTGTTGGAAGGCACACAATTGTCTAGGCTGTCTTTGTATTCTGTAGCATTACAATTTCCCTTCACTAGAACTAAGGAGCCCAAACATGTTCCAACATGACAATGTGCACAAACAAAGGTCCATAAACATATGGTTTTTTCAAGGTTAATGTGGAAGAACTGGAGCGGCCTGCACAGAACCCCGACCTCAACTGCACTGAAATGGAACGCCGACAAAGCTGATAAAGCAAATCAGAAAATGTGGACTGATCATGAAAATAACATTTTATAAAATGAATTTATAAAACAATAACTTTTAGACTAATACACTAATATACAAACACCTTACAATAACTGAATACAGGCTGTTTAAGACAAAAGGAGGTGTGCCATGATTATCATGACAATTTGTCATTTATTTTTATTTAATCACCAGTTCACACACAATAATTATCTGTCTGTGTGTAAAGTAGCACTTTAATGCCACTGTAGCATAACAAGGAAGAAGCAGACTATATAAAGAAAATCACATTTGTTTCTGCAATAAGAACTGTCTGGTTAAGAAATATTTTTTTCTATAATGTATTTCATATTTTATATATACACACACACACACACACACATATATATATATATATATATATATATAGTTTTTGTTGGTATTTATATTTTCCAAAACATATTGAAATATTGTGGTTATCACAGATAGAGCTGGACTTAATATTGCTACAGGTGGAGGAGTGCGGAGAGCTGGTTAATGAGACAAGTCTCTGTTTCTGGAAAATCAACTGTCTGAGCATGGCTTAAATCCATAGCACTTGATTGGTTGGTGCTGTATTTTCTTTGTCCCTTTGAGAATTTAGTGTTTGTCTACCACACTGACATCACAGGGTTACAATACTAGAGCAGTCACAATAGCATTTAATAGGATCTCAAATATATTTTGACGTTTAATGTCATATTAATGAGTAATCCAGTACAGAAGTAGTGGAGAGAGTACATGTTGGACTCAAAGTTCCAGGCAGTCAAACAGCATTGTGGGTAATGCAGAAAACCTTTAACCTTTAACTGAAGCTCATTATGAAGTAAATCTTGGATGCCACTGAAGGTTGAATAAAGATTAATATGCACGCCGTTCAGGGTGAATTTTCTCTTTCATTCTGGGGTCATTTTTGGTATTACCACCTCACTATGTGTGCTTTAATCAACTCTGAATATGAAAACTACACATTTTTATTCCTGAGAACAAACAAATAAAATCATATTGTCATAAAATCCACTGCATATACTTCCTCATATACGCTACAAAAAGCGTGCTTAATCCACATCTTGTGAAACACACTCTCACGTTCCCTCTCACACACACACACACACACACACACACACACAATCACACTCGCGTCCTTTTGAGGGATTTGAGTTGCACCCAAAAAGCTCCATTAGCTTATTGTTAATCTCGCCTTGCTGAGAACTGGAACCAGCGAAATGTCACTGAATTTAGAAGTAATCCTTCTTGCCTAGTGCCACAGGCAAAGTGGAATAGATGAGCACTGAAACACAAAAAGGGTAGGAAAGTGGAAAGTTATGGGACTGCAGAAAAAGCATGGTTAGCATAACATTTCCTCAAAGCAGCTCAGGACAAAACCGAATCAAGAGAACAGGATAGGAAGAACGCTCAGACAGCAGAAAAAAAGAAAGAAAGAAAATGTGAAAACCTCAGGAATTCTTTCAGCACTAATGTGTCATCTCTATGATGGTGAAGCTGGCTTTTGTGATAAAGTGCCATGATGTGTGTCGCGGCTCGATTTGAAGTTAATAAGCTTGTTCTGATGCTGACAGAGACGTGGCGGTCCTTGTCCAAGTGATTAGTAGTCCTGCTTCTTTTTATTATGCTCTTTTTTATTACCCTGTTATCCTTATCCGTAGCGATAACGAGCATGCTCTAATCAGAAGCTCAGGCTGAGTCACACGCTGGAGTGTGTGCGTCATTATCCTGACCCTGAGAGAGACATGAGAGAGGACAAGAGAGAAATATTGAAAAAAGGACGGCAGAAATAATGAGAGGCAAACGAACAAATATAATACAGACGGAGAAACGAGAATGAAAAAAGTAACACACTTGTGTATTATTTCCGTTGCTGTTTATCGGTCGCTTATCTGTCGCTCCCATTCACCGTCTCTCGTTGTCTCTTCGGCCCTGATCTCTGTGTCTCGTCATACATCACACTTTGTCCTCTTCAGTCTCCCTGCCTCTCTTTTAACAGCAGATCAGTGCACTTTTATGTGTTCTGACACCCTCATCTTCTCTCCCTCTCTCCCGTCTCGCTTGCTGTGACTCAAATGGAGGATCATGAGAGAGGCTTTCTCAACATAACTCACAATTACACCATCCCCGGTGTACAGCTGTTACATGTGGCTCTGTTTTGATGAAAACAGGCTGACATTTCTGCTGATGATCTTCAGATTAGGAGAAATGGTAAAGTGTTTCAAATAAAAAAAAAAAAAAGAAAACGAAAAGAAAAAGCAAACAAACAAACAAAAAATGAGGCCCCGAAATTCTTTTCCACAGCAATGAAAGTGTGTGTGTGTCATTATGTATGAAATACAGCAACAGTCCTCTTAAACTAATCAAGCATTAGCCTATTTACTGTGTCACTTTTCATCGTTAGCAAAAACACAGTGTTGATGCTTACAGTTGACGAACAAGACAACGGGTCTAGTGAGGTCTTGTTCTCATTAGGGAACAGGTGTGAGGAAATGGTGTCATGCTGCTTAGAGAGATCAGAAAGATAGAATAAGCAGATATGGATTGCACTGAGGATGACACGATGTTCCAACAAGCAGTGGAAATGAACATTTTTCCATTTTCTCTCATGTCCATGGGATAAATTGCTAAAATTGATGCAATTTCTAACAGCATTTTTGCCAAATCTATTGATATTTTCTGAGTGGGAAAATTGCACTGACAGATAAGCCCCACGCAGTTAGCTAGCTAGAAAGTAAGCAAGTATATTTCCTATTTTATAATATTTCTTTCTGTTCCTTAGTATTTCAAACTGCTGCATAAATTAGCTAGCAAAGGCCCAACCTGGAACAGCACATGTTATTCAGTTGTTCAGTTTTTAATCCGCTATATCATTATCCAAAACAATTCCACAGCTTTCCAGCTAGCTAGCTAGCAGGATAGCATGCTTAATATATATATATATATATATATATATAGCAGGCTGTATTTCACTTGAATACAATTTGATTATACTAAATAAATAAGGTAATCTGCAAAACTTATTGTTTGTTACTGTTTTACTAGCAAGCTGTTGCTAACTACACTCAAAGTGCACTTGTAATCTCGCTAGTTATTTTGCTAGCTATATAATAGTACAGATGAAACTCGCTAATCAGATACAGGAACAGATGCAAACCACAGCCATAGATCAAAAAGTGAGTTGTAATCAAGTACTGAAATCGCTGGAGATGTGTGTGTGCGTGTATGTCTGTGTGTGTGTGTGTGTGTGTGTGTGTGTGTGTGTGTGTGTGTGTGTGTGTGTGTGTGTGTGTGTGTGTGTGCAGGTAGACTACCATTAGACTAGAACTACAGAGTGAAAAACATACCCATGAACATCCAAAAATGCCCTTGTTAGCTATAAGGCTGAAAAAAGATGAGTGCTGTTATTCTGAGTTTCCGGAAAAACAACGAGGAGCAAAAGCACGTTTCTAGTTATGCACTTCGCTTTTAAACAAGATCCATCCCAGTCCAAGGTTTTTGTTCAAAAAGTGCCATGCAGCAGTGGCTTTTTTTAGTGGGTCTAACTTTAATCTTAGCTACTAAATATACTAAATATTCTATACTAAAAATACTAAATTAACCAAGCACTAGATCAAGAAAAAACAATCAGGGTGGGGTATTATCTAAAGAGGACTGGACCAGAATACATACAATTCCTCAGATTACATATTCATCCTCTCTAAGGTATGATTGTTACTGGGAAGACACCAGTACGCTCAAAAAAGTGGCACCCTAACCGGTCATGTCATGTTGGTGATTTGTACAAAGAGGCTTTGTGTTTTCTGATATGACAAGAAAATACACTCATACAGGAAAAGAACATTCTTGAAAGTCTCCAAATCAGAAACTGTAGTACCTAAAGGACTCACTGTATTGATGAAAACTTCAAACTGTCAGTGGAGCGCAGCATCTTCATGCGTCTGTCTTTTATAGACTGACTAATGGACTGCTCAGTAGTAGTCGTAATAATTTGAGAATAATGTGGTGGAAAGACATGGGATATATACTGGAAGTAAAGGAATGGTTGAAAATCTTGTCTAATTGTGGCAAATATGTCAGGGAATCCAAAAGTAAATGCAATCAAACATAAAATAATACACAATTAGTACTGGACACCGACCAGATTGCATTAGATGGGTTTATGAACCAGTAATTCATGTTGGAAATGACAGAAAGACATGGGCACATTTTTACACTGTAATTGGGAATGCATAATTATCCAGCCCTTTTGGAGGAAAATTTTAGTGCCTAGGTAACATGTTGCCAGTATCTCCAAGGGTACTACAAGTGCATAACTTTTTATATGAATCGATCCTGATCAGGATGCCTGATAAAAACCATAATAAGGAATCAATCTGGGATAATTTTTGAAACTATATTACATTGTCTGATGATCCTGAAATATGACTGCTGTCTTTGTTTGTCTGGGTTGTTGGGCCTTTTAATTAATTAATTTATTTATTTATTTATTTATCTATTCATTTATTCATTCTGGGGTGTAGCCCCTTTCTCCTAAAGTCAGCTGGCACTGGCTCCGGCTTCCCCGACACCCTTAATGGATAAGCAGTATAGATACTAGATGGATGGATTAATTAATTAATTTATTTATTTATTTTGTATCTTCCTTTTCTTTGGATTTTGACAAGTGCTGTATCCTCTCTTGCACGGATCTCTCTTTTATTTCATAGCCGTTTTATTTCTACTAGTGGCATCACTGGTGAAATGTCTTATTTGATATGTACCAACCTTTTCAAAATCAATAAAAAATTTGAATTACAAAAAAAAGACAGATGTAGGCCTCCTTCTGCCGTGTGACATTACAGATTCTGCCGACATTTTTACTGTGTCTGCATATCATATGGTAGGTGAATGAAATGTAAGATCTAATAATGCTCTGAAAATTAAAAATTACAAGCAATGTAATGTAATAGCCTTCTACTGAATGAATCTGTTCTGAACACACAGCGGACTGATAAAGCAAGGGCGGCTTTGGCCAAAACAGTATTTGGCCCCATGTCAAATCTAATTGATGACCTCTAGAGTAAATTCTCTAATCATAGCCTTCAGTTCAGGCTCCAGTCGCAAATTACAGTCTCAAAAAAAAAAAAAAAAAAAAACGCAAGCTATATCTTTGCTTCCCTCCCAGCTTGAGCTGCAGCGAAAAGCAGTGATTTTAGAAATGACTGCCTTTCCCAAAGTACCCTTTCATTTGAACACTTTATCTCTGGGTCAACAAGCAGAAAATCTAACCTCTGGACTAGGATCAGATGAACACCTCTACAGCAAAACATAGCCAATTTACGGCCTATACAAGTTTTATCATATCATGTGTAACAATACAGTATAATTAATTTATGAAAACTGTAGAAACACCTTTGGCTTATTTAGCATTTTCCGCAAACCTAAACCCAAATCTCATCAAACTACACCACTATTCTCTGGACAAATCAGTGATCTGAGATGTTTTCTGTAACATACCTGATCGTAGTTGTTTAATACGGCCCTGGCTGAGCGCCGGCTCCACAGGAAGGAAGTCTTTGAACCAGGAGACCTCTGCATCGGGTATGCCACTGGCGGCACAGAGCATGGTGGCGGTGCGCGTTCTCTCCACTACCTTCAGCTGGGGACCCATGTCTATACTGGGGAAGCCAAACGGCAACAAGTCCTCTGCACAACGGTACAGAAAGAACACAGTCAGGACACATGCAGGAAGGTTGATGTGTTTATAGACCATGTTTGGTTAATGAGATATGTACAGTATTCTAAACACTGAGGTCATGTCATGTTAATCAGCATTAGTTTTATTGGTCAAGTAAAATAGCCACACAGATTTTGACTTATATAGTATCAAGCAAAAATGCAGAACAGTAGAATAATTGTAATGTAAACAAATAGTAAGCGGATGTAAAAAAAAAAAAATAAAAATACTGGAATATCTAATGATTTGATTCTGCAATTTGTCCAAAGCACAGTATTTCTAGAAAGTATACATGATACAATACAGATTGTCCTGTAATTACATGAAGCACCATAACTGCAATACATACAGTATGTGCAAAATATAATTACATATCAAAAGGGATCTTAAAATAATAATGAAATATTTATTTTGTTCATTTAATTTATTTATACTGCAGCAATGATTCTCTAATCTGTTTGGTCAGAAGCTGCTGTCCTGTTATTTAACAGAAAATAAATAAATCTAATCACTGATATGGTGACATTTTCTATAAGGAGACATTTATTTAGCCTTTACGGAAGGAGTCCCCAGTGTCAACGTGCTGTCTGTCAGTAATGCCGACCTTACACCAAAGACTTTTCAAGAGATTTTACAGTGGAAGACAAATTTCCAGTGTCGGAATAAAGTCATTCGTGTTTTGCTAGAGTCTTTTGGTGTAAGGTGGTCAGGATAGCCGTCTTAAGTCAGCCCTTTTCTCATCTTGACGTTCCGATAAAAATCAACTGTGTTTAATATCATCTTTAGTCTTGGCTCATGCAAACAGTGACCCTTCAAGAGCCCCAGTCTTTGCAAAATCATAGATAATCTCTTATAAAGTAGATTGGCGTAAGGACGGCGTAACTCTGTGACTAATGACACAGTGTCTTTAAATGTGAGATGGTGTCAGACTTTAATCTTTAATAGTCATGTAACTGGTAATTTGCTGTCGTTTATGAGGAAATCATTATTTTCCTATAAGAGCACACCCTGTCATGTTTTATTTCTTAAAAAGACTACAGAGATATGAAAAAAAAGAAACAGTAAATAAAATTTTTATTTTACAACATCATGGTCAGTTTTTATCTCAGACACTCTTTTAAACTATCGCTTCTTTTCCTGTGATCACGTCATGTGGACGGCTCAAGGTTCTGATTTAGAAACTTGCCTAACATGGCTATGATTCGTCTTGAACGTTGAGCCTTTCATGAACATAAAATTGTACAGAATTTGATTTGATCTGGACAAATTCTGAACTGTTCTCGGTCATATTTAATTCTTCTGGAAAGGATTGGAAAGGATGAGGGTAAAATATCAACTGCTACTACAGTGAGATGTTTTAGTGTTGCGTTTAGACTACGGTTCGGAACAAGCCTACTCACTTCTGGGGCCAGTGAGGTAAAGTTAGTTTACTCTGGTAATTTGGATAATTGGCTAATAGGATGTTAAAGGACGGGAGAAGCACTTTGCAAATTAATATTTTTCAATCAGTGATTTGTAATTTGCCCCTGTGCACAACTGAGCATTAAGAGAGAAGAGAGCAGAGCGTTTTTCAGGAACAGATATGTTTTTTGCCATGTTATAGCAGGGAAACATATTCCTAATGTCATTTTGAGTTAACTGTCAGTCCACATTTGATCACTACAAATCTGGCTTACTTCATTTCAATCTATCTAGCTTACACCTGGTGGTTAGCACGGTCATCTCACACCAAGAAGGTTCTGGGTTTGAACCTGCTGGTGGACTGGGCCCTTTCTGCATTAGATACAGATTTTCTCAATACTTCAGTAATTCCATACAACCTAAAAAAAAAAAAGGCCCATTGGCACAACGTAACCACAAAACATCAGAACTTCCAAGAAGAATACTGTAGTATTTTAAATTCACTCAGCCTACAAAAATAGACATCTGCCCACTCTTTCTCCAGTTGAATCTTTGAAACAGTATGCACTGCTTTGATTCGAAGGCTTTGTATGAACCTTTCAATCATTTGATAGGTGCTCATTACAATTTATTTCTACACTTAGTGCAGATTCGCTTACAATGTATGATGAAGTTTCTGTGCAATGTGAAATGATGAGAAGAAGGACACACACCACCCACATCCAGCGTGCTGGTTATTGCTCATCGAGCCTCCAGCAGGCAGAATTCATTAACACACAGCATAAATAAAACAGTCAGCTACTTAGAACACGCACACACAAAAAAAAATATGATCGGTGGAACACTCAGGACCAACACGCTTTGGTTCTTAAATGGAAAAGAATAGTGTGTAATTATATACCTACATAATCACTATGCATGAACGCACCTCAGCAAGGACTACAGCAATTACACAATGCACAGCAGGGAAAGAAGGATGGGCGCCGCATAGAAGCTAATAATTATTTGTTCGGTTTAATTGAAAAGGCAGGGAAGGCATAAAAGTTCAAGTAAATACAATGATGTGGGTCAGTGTTCAGACTGTGTCTGTATTCGTGAAGAAATGAGAACCAGTAGTGCTATAATATCGTAGACATTGTGTGCACCAACTAAGGAATATTACGCAGCAATGGCAGGGTGATGTGATGCGTTACTACCATCACAACCCAAAGTGGTTTATTTCTCCTTCACCACAGCATGTTCATTTACTTTATAAATAAATGCAACATGAAATTTTCATCCATTTATAGTTACATTTATAATTGGGGAACATCCATAACACTATAAGTATAAACTCACCTCACCAGCCTCTTTTTTTTCTCTTTCTTGATGTTAATAATAGTTACCGAGAAACCGCATAATATTCTCTAGCTCCTTCTAAAAATGAATCTCCTTACAGAAATCTTCATAGGTTTTTTGTTTTTTTTTAAATCTGTTTATTATTAGACTAAGATTATGTGGCACATCTGCCAATGAAATCCCTATAATTTAGTTACTATGGAAACAATAAAATGTTAAATTCATAATATATATATAAACTTATTTCATTAATATAAATCTGCGATTTAACTATCACAGCTAACACTCAAATCTTTGTCTCTGCTTGCTAAATTTAAACGCCTTATGTCATAAATATATATATACTACTGGGCAAAAAAAAATGGGCCAAACCTTATGCAAAACATTAAGATTTTAATGGTCTCAACCGCAAATCAATGGTCCGAGAATTACCAATGATGAAACAAATGGATATAGTAACTTAGCTTTTCCCTTTGATTTACTTAAAGATTTAAGTCTTGTGGGTAAACCTGCGGACAGCTTTTTACAGAAAAACAGAAGTCAGTGTTATTCCATTCAATACAGAGAAGCTATATTGGAAAACTTTTAACACCCAGACATGTGTTAGTTTGATTTTTATATCAAATTCAATGGTGGCTCAGGTCTCAGGAGTTCTTGTTAATTTTCTGACCAATTATTTGTTGTTAAGACCATTAAAAGTTAATGTTTTGCAATTTTGTTTTTTCTTTCCTGCCCAAGAGTATAGTTACTATTAGTTTTATAGTAGGTGATGAATAATACATTTCAAGATAAAATAACTGAATTATAAGCAAGGTTATTATAAGGGAGGGGGATCCCTGATTTGGTTGACAGACAAATATCTTTACTATCAATTTGGCTTGATAGTGGCTGTTTCTTAACACAGACCAGCTGCATCCTCACATTCATCTTCATTAACTGCTGTATCTTCATCAGGGTTGTGGTGGATCTGGAGCCTATCACAGGAACACTAGGTACAAGGCAGGAATACACTGTAGACTGGATGCCAGTCCATGCACACACACATTCACACACAGGCATGTTTTTAGAAGGAAGGAGGACACCAGCTAACCCAGATGAAACCCACTCGAGCTGGCATGAACCTCAAAAATTTGAGTAAATCTCGAGGACCCATGTTATATTTAATCCATCTCAGTTTATTCTGAACATGTGTTTCAATAGAAGAGATAAGATGTACGGAAAATCTAACCTTTTGTACGAAGGTACATGGTCAATATCATAAATTTGTTTAACTTTAAATAGTGACCTAAAAATAGTGCAGAATCTTGAATCTTGAAAATGTAAGATATTGAACCCTTTCCTTTCTTTGGTTCTTTTAAATCTTTTACATTCTAAATCAGTTAATTTCCAGTGTAGATAACTACATCATCAATGTTCATTGTATTTCCTGAATAATAAGCTCTAGAATAAATAATGAAACTTTAAGGGGTTAAAATTCCAATCCTAGAAAGATGTGTACATTTTCTTTTTCTTTTTTAACATTTTAAAATGTATTCTTGGAAATTGTAATGAAAAATGTTCTTTCTGGCAGCCTTCATTTGTGAAGAATTAAGGTCGATGGAAGCCAATGGGAGTTATATTTTTGTTGTCAAGAATAGTAGAAAAAAGTGGTACTTTTACCCATGGGTCTGCGTGAAGGTGAGAGGCGTGTTAACCACGCTAAGATCAGCCTAACCTGCTGCCTCTGAATCACAGTCCAACCATGAGATTATGTGGGATTGAGAGGGGAGGGTGGATCCATGACAGGGTGGGGAGCGTTTCCCCTGAGTCAAATTTCTGCCTTGCAGCTGTGCAAGAGTAAGGCAGATAGAAATAGAGACAAGATGGGACAACTCTTAGTAAGTCTATAGTTACTGATACTTGACCTATAGAAGATTCTTCCACATAGAGGCAATTTAAATTGTTCATTTGTTTAAAGAGGGATAAACATCCCAAATAAACTGCTGTTCAAACATTTCCGATCAGGAAATGGGAAGTAATGCACAGATGCGCTTCATTTCAAGCATTGATAAGCAATTACTGGCAGCTGAGCACAGAGAACAGGATGGAGTGAGCAGGAGGGTGGAGGAGACCCCATGGGGGTCAGTCTGAAGAGGCTGCTCCAGTTTACATAAGGAAAATTATCCATTGTATGGATGCCAGTGCATTGGGCCAACAATGGCAAGGCAAACATCCCATTTACTGTGCAAACAACAGATGCACATGCAAAAAGGTCCGTACGATGAGGGAGATAGATGAATGCCTGGAAGACGAGACCCACAGAGAGATGTTGCAGGGATGGGACGGAGATGGATATTTGAGGAGATATGGGCACTCATGGACACTCAAAGAAAGATAAGAGTCACGTTGAAAGATTCTGAAGAGATGCATGTCACCCTTCTCCAGCCCTTTGCAGTGCATGCTTGTACAATTTCTGCCAGTATCCTTCAGCAGCCAAGCAGAATAATCAGTCCTACTCAACTTAGAAAGCAGTACTGCATACCCTCAAGGCCTGTGGACATCCAGAAAGTGAAAGAGAGTGAAAGAAACCTCTTGGACTGTGAAAGAAAAAGTGCTTTAGTACACTTGACCTTAAAGAAGTTAAAGCATTATGGTCCCAAGTATCCCAGACTTTATGCCTGTACACAGTGGGTATGTGAGAGTGGGTTGTATGTTATGTAATTCTGTGTTCACAAAGGAAAGAGCCCTGCTGAGTAGGAAGCCTGGACAGTGTGTTCATGTCCCTGCATTAGCATTAGCCAGATGGATTGTCTCCATTCTGTAAAAAAAAAAAAAAGTGCTAAAAACAACCACGTGCCCAGAGGAATGCCCGTGACAGAGATGCCACTCGCCATGGCAACAACAAAAGTCCTCCCATTTATCAGTTCGGAGGGAAAGAAAAAGTGTGAAAAAGCATACACATCTCTTTTCTGCATTTCTCTTGGTGTCTCTGTTTCTCTCTGAGGAATGAGAAGCTAAATGTGAGATGAACGCTTATGATTTCAGGGCGCCAAAAGCCAAGTGTGAGTGTTGTATTGGCACACCACAGTGTCTCCTCCACATCCCCTCCTCCTCACAACACAACAATGGCTTTTTAAACTCCTCCGGACGCAGCTGAAGGATCACGGATAGACTAACACGGGGCGTTCTTTACAAGCGGGGCGGCAGCTGCTCCCTGATTAAGGCTCTATAATAAGCTTGTTTAATAGAGTTTGGCCACATCAATAAAAATCCGAGTGACCCATGTATCTCCTTGAGGGAGAACCGAAGGAGGGTGAGCTCCATATGCCCGGGTCCACTGGGAAAACACAGCCACAATACACAGAGCTGCAGCTGTTCACACCAGCGTTGCCTTTTTTTGGGTAACACAAAGAATGACATTTTAATATTAATGAAATCAATACACCTTGCAGGGTGGAATAAATGCCCATTAAGTCATAATGTGTTTTCAAATTGCTAATACATCAGCAGTTAGTTGAAAAATGCTCCACTTCCCCAGAATGTTTAGTACACGTACACTTTTTTTTTGTTTTGCTTTCAGTTATTCTGTCCTTTGCTTTCCCATTGGCTGTAGGAATGGCAATCCTTCAGTACTTCACATGTAAATTGAACATTTTCCCCAACATAACTACATGCTATTTCTAAATCTTAACATTATTATGTTTATTCATGAATAAACTTCAGGTTTTATTTTAGGAAATATTTAGGAAACAGGAAAGATTTTGCAGCTATTTTTCAGTAGCTTTCATTTCATTCAAACAGCATTATGTGTTTGTGTAGCTACTAAGCTTCACCATGCCTGATCACAACTTCTGCTTAGGCATGCAACAAAATATTTTGTGGTGATAAATCGTGGTACAAATTTATGATAATTCGAATTGAGGACATTAAAAATGAACCATGATTATCAGGCCACATAATCTTATTTTTTCCTAGCTGTAATTACACTGTTTAGACAGTAGAGGGCACAATAACTTTCAACAGAGCAAATTCATGTGACACTGCCATAGACGCAAGTAACACAGCTTGAATGCTGCAAAAGCACACATAAAAATCTGGATCTAAAATGGGAAAGAGCTTTTGTGCGCAAAAAAGATTTTGAGCTTTTTCTCTGATTTCTTGTTGAATCTACCTTTTTACAGATGGCCGAAAGCAAAAGAAAAGAGAAGCAAATGAGGGTAGGTGATTTATGTTTAAGTCTGACTACAGCCTTCACAAATGTTCATAAATGTTTATTTAAAAAAGGCCTATATGTTATTAACTTTTTCATTTTTAATCAAAGGAATATTTTACTTAATAGGAGACTATATTTTACTCCAACCTTTAAAAATGTTTGTAAACAATTATTATACAATTATACAATTTATTATACAACTGTAAACAATTATTATAATTGTTGATTATTAAGAAAATGAAACAAAAGTATATATTTTAAATTTAACAAAAGAAATATTTAAGTTGATAAAGGATAGAAGAGTCAATGTAAATTTACTAATTTAGTAAAAGAGTAAATACCGAAATTGGAAGATAAGGCTTAACACAAACTGTATGATAAGACTTCACAACTAGACAAAGACCCTGTTCACACATGGGATAAACATGCATCCTGGGTGATGAGGTCACAAGTGGTCAGCTCTAAGTACATCAGAATGGAATCAAAACTAGAATCACAACAAAGCCACAAGACAAAAAGACCACAGCAGGAACTTAAAACACAATAAGGATAACAGCTGTAGCACTTTGAACTGTGACTTGTGCTGAGAGAAAGAATTCATGGCACATTTCCTTTAGCCTTCATCAGTGCACTTAACTAGCTAACTGGCTCATTACATTTAATTACATTTTATCAGCTACCACTTTTTAGCCTGGTCTGTTTCCGGCCAACCAAAACATGGGACAAAGCAGCATAGTAGAGCTTTTACTTGCCTGGTGAGCCAGCTAATGAGTCTATGATTTAAACCATCACAGCTTCACCAATTTGTTTTATCATACATGATGCATATCACCATCTCAACAGGTAGCAACATAATCACAATTTTTTTATTCATCCTGTGCCAGCCGACACTAACATTAGATGCATTGTAAGCACCTTGTGCATTCAACAACCTGGTTTATCACTGATTCTGCCCGCATTCAACTACAGTATGTGCAAATGGAAATAAACATGCAACATGGGATGTGCAGTTTCGCCATCCAAAAGCTGAAAGTTGTCATCCAAAAACTGAAAATAAAACAAAACAGTAAAAAGGGTGCTGTGTCTATTCACCTTTTCACCATTTATATGTGAAAACATTCTGCTAAATTGGCAGCTCTCGGATGGATGGCGGCTAAAAGCTCTCCATGGTGCGGTGACACCACTAGGCCACTTTAGCTCCCTGGCGTGCAGGAGCCATGTAGGATGAGCGGAGATTGAGGTGTCGCGAGGGAAGGTGTTCCTGAGCATCACGTCTTTCCTGCCACACACGCGGCAAGTGTAAACACAGCCCGGGCTGCAAGATTAGCTTCATCTCAGGGCAAATGAAAAAAGTACACGGAGACACACAGGCACACACATACACACACCTCTAATCACACACAGAAACCAACAACACGTTCACTGAGGCAGCTTAAATTTAAATTTGCCCAGTTGGGCAGTGAGACCTGGGGGGAGGGTGAGATATGTGTGCTGCAGTAATGGCAGTAGCAGACCAAGCAATTCCCCGAGGCTCTGCGCCTTATGCTACGTCTGAAACCTGCCAAATCCCTCCATCACTTTCTCTCCCCTCTCCCCTCCCTTCTCCTGTCCTCCATCACTCTCTATTTCTGTCTCTACCTCTCTCTCCTGCTCTGACCTTCTCTTCAGACATACACCCACCAATAAGCAAGGTGTGAATGAGTTTCTGGGTGAGTGAGAATTAATTCCTAATATTTTAGCTACTAAGGCACCCAAGCTCTGGAATTATATATTTAAATACTGAAGAGCTTTAAAAAGAAATTCAACAAATTGTCAATATCGGGTTCAGTTATTATTATTATTATTATTATTATTATTAATAATAATAATAATAATAATAATAATAATAATAATAATGATAATAATTTGTTAATTAATTTATTTTTTAATATTATTCTTCTTTCTATACCACTTCCTTTTCTGTTTGAATTGTATAGTGTTTCTAATACATTCCCTTTTTTGGCACTACATTATATTGTGTAGTTTTTACTGGTGAAAAAGAAGAAACATTTCTGAAATCTGACACACTAAGATCCAAAATAACAAGAATTAGTTTGCAGGTGCAGTTAGTGGCCATGTCGCTGGTGATTTACCAAAACGAATTATGACCCTATAGTAACCACAGACATGAGCATGTGCTCTGTTAAGGGATATGTGGTGTAATGCAATGACGTCATCTGTACCGTACGTCATACATGATACATGACACGTCATACATCATACATATGTACGTCATAGCGCTCCAAATATCCATATCTGTATACAGACTGAAACCCAAAACAGGCCTAAAATGGAAGTTGTTTCTTTTTTTTTATTAAATATGAAATGTACCACTCTGCCCTCAGAAACACTGAGGAAAATAGAAATGCCAGCATTGTCACAATGGTGCGTGAAGTCTGGCTGTGACAATTCTTCAGCCTCAGCAACATCACTCGAGGTCAAATAGAGACTGATATTTTTTTTATTTCCCTTGTGCACAGTTATTATTTTTGTTTGTACCAAATATGTAACAAATTTAAATCTAATTTAAACCAATGTGACCCTGACTAGGCCATTACTAAGGATGAATGAATGCTGAACGTTCATGCTTATGAATATGGTGTTTGTTTGTCCCTTAGCCTCATATCTGTCCTATTGTTCATGCTCACATGAAAGTAAAAACCTCCAGCTTGAGCGACTTTTTTGTTGTATCCTGCACAAACCTTTGTGAGCCGATGGATGGATGGATGGATGGATGGATGGATGGATGGATGGATGGATGGATGGATGGATGGATGGATGGATGGATG
>JAQQZX010000018.1:10824189-10834230 GCA_030068355.1 Notoglanidium maculatum | reverse complement strand
AAATTCTGAATTGTGTGAAGAAACTTGTAATATAAACAAAAAAAATTTGAATTGTGCAAAAATTCTTATAATTGTAAACCAAAAAAATCTGAATTGCGTGAAGAATCTTGTAATGTAAACCAAAAAAAATCGGAATTTTGCGAAGAATTTTATAATTGTTCACCAAAAAAATCCGAATTGTGTGAAGAATCTTGTAATGTAAACATATCCTCTGACAGGGAAAACACACTTGACTACAAATGTACAGTAAGTGTGTGTGATTAAAATTAGTAGTTAAAATCCAGAAAAAGACGCACGAATTCTCCAAGCTTCTCCACCTACTTAGACATTAAAAGAAAAGCCTTAGTGCTGTTATTATCTCCAGATGAGAACATATTAAATGTAGAGGTGCAAATAATTTTGAAACCAGTGCGTTACAGAACCAGTTGCACAACTTGATAAATGTATTTATTAAAAATAAAGCTATACGGCATTCTGATATTTCAGCTCAGCTTGCATGTGTTAAAGATTTCTTTTTATGAAGGGTGCCAATAATTCTGTAACTGACTGTAAACATTGACAGAGGTTGCTCCTTTTGAAATTCCACTTAACATGTCGCTCATTTAAAATCCATTTAAATGTAAATGACTGTTTAGTGTAGGAGTTGAATGAACATTGAATGCCTTCACATGAACTCCCATTGCTTCAGTTTTATTCTTGTTTGCATTTTTCGCAGCGCGAGTACAATAGTTTGTTCTCTGCTGCAGGCAATAGGGTGGGAGGATTATTCTATTGTTTTATGAGGGTTTTAACATTATGTATACCCGGACGCATAATATTACCATGCATTGCGACGACTTTTTTTTGTTGCTGAAAATTCACTGACTTGCTTGAAAAGAGCTGATTTTGCATTATGAATAAAATAATAAAAAAAAAACTGCACGATAAAAAGTGCTCTTCCTTTTTTAATGAGTGATGTTAATTTTGTTTACACTTTTACGCATTCTCATTATTACGCATCAGCATATTTTTTGAGGTACTCTGGTGAAACGGAAACAACTGAAGAAATTCAGTTCATAAAAACGGCGTCAGAAAATTCATAAAAAATGGAACAAGTCTAAGTGGTGCAATGGCGAGGACTGAGTGCCTAATCGGTTTATACCGGATAAAGTGACAGAGGTTAAATATTGTATACAAAAAAAAAAAAAGATAGCGAGCATATCAAATGTGAGTTGAAAATGTGAAGTCATGGTGAGCTTCTGGTTCAAGCTTTTGCTATGATTAAAAATGTATAGAAAGTAAAATATATTTGGTGGGGAAAAGGCATGCACGTGGAAGAAAAAAAGACATTTCACAGAGAAATGTAGTCACCTGCTTTTAGAATTAAAAGCTACATCTTAGTGTATATAAACTTTATGAAAAGTGTGTGTGTGTGTGTGTGTGTGTGCATCTCACCTCTATCCTCTGAGAGTTGACCTTTTTTCCTTTTTTGTTCCAGATGACCTGTGGCTTCGGGTCACCTGCGGCTTGACACACGAAGGACACCACACCACCGGACACCCCAATCTGATCTGTCGGGATCTTTGTGAACTTGGGGGAAGCTGGAAAGGACAAACATGATGTCGTTAATGCATGACTAATCAAAAAGAAAATAATGCATCCAGTTATTTAAGATGTGAAATACTCATTAAAAAGACCATGGTTGTTCAACTACAATGTGTGAAGGTCTACATACACGTCATTCCTGGCTTTAAAATGAATGAACAGCTACAACAGATTCATTTACATGCTTAACCGCTAATGATCAGTTTATGGGAAGGGGAGTAACGCAATGCCACTATCTGTATCTGTGTCTGTTTAGCGGACAAAGTATTCATATCTGTATACGTATTTGAATTTAATCACATTAGCAATTTGAAGAACTCCTGATCTTTTCCAGCTCTTCCACCTTCCAAGTTCAGAACTGGTCTCAAACAGTGATGTTTGTTTATAGTCGATCAAAACAGCCACCTAAAAATACGATCAGCCGCGTGTTCGACAATGAAAACGTTCGAACAAGAGTTTTGGCCAATCGCAAACGTTCTTTAGACGTAGCTCACGGAAAAGATCAAACTAGTGGACAGGTACAGAAATTCAAATAGCATTGTTTAACTTTTACTAGTTATTGAAAAACATCGTAAAAAAAATAACATCTTTTTATTGATTCAGAATAGTTTTGTATGTGAAGTAATAACGATATAGCTACATGGTTACCTTAAATATTTGTTTATCTCAAAGAAGTGTTCAGTTTTATAGTTGTTGACAGCCGAGGCCTGTCAGACCACAATTTGGTCTACAACATGTCTTCGGTGATAAGCAATAACAGCAATAAGCACACTCCTGGCCATCATCTTGGAAAGCTATTCGCTAATAACCTCTACCTCAAGCGAATAAATACTTATGAAAACGCCTGCGGTAATGAACGCACGGCAGATATACTTTTCCGGCTCTGTTATATTCCAGAAAGGTTTGCAAGCCACGCTATCGGAATCTACTATAAATGTTAATGAATGTGGTCTTTGAGCCACAAGTTTAATACTCGTGCCCTTCAAGCTCGAGCCTGCGTTGCATGATACTAAAAACTCTATTCACAACCACACGAACCTTTCTAGAAAAAACAAACAAACAAAAAACAAGCAAACCCAATAGTGTACCTTTACTATAGACCAATTGGGTTACATCATGGTATCATCACTGCAGTCGCGCACGCATTGTGGTGGGAAAAAACCCAGCAGAAACAAGTGGTGCGAAACGCCCGGAATAAGGAATCAATGATGTCGTTAATAACGATAACTTAGTAGATAACTTAATCAGCAGCAACCACAAAGCTGACACTCTCAGTAGGCTATGGCATTATTATAATAAAATAATAATAATTGGAGGGCATCCAAATGACCAATATTCCTGTGACACCGGACACCCGGTCACTTTCGGCCAGCAGGTCGGCTCCACCCACAAAACACGACATCGCTGTTTACGAACACAAAAAAGGTCTAGGCATATCTGTATCAGTTTAGAAGTAAAAGTAGTTGTGTTTTGAATTGAACACACACGCATTCTTTCCATAAGGCTTGACGATTGGCGGTTTGCTAGAACCGCTAATCACGATGGGCGATTTAAATGTCTGTCTGAAAACTTGTGTTGTATCTCGTTATTAACTGTATCCTTTTTTACCGATTAGTCCTTTATGAACATTAATAGCCTTTGTTGTTCGACTTCAGAGCAGGGCAACAAAACCTCTTTCTCTGATGTTTCTCTTAGTTTCCCTCGTTCGTCCTTGCCAAACAGATTAAGCCATGAATATCTCCGCACACAAAGCATGAACAAGGGAATATATTAAGAAAATGACCCTGCGTGTTGTTTAACATCAGGGCTACTTAAATATACAAGAATTCAATAAGTATCTCCACCACAGAGCACATGCACGCATAGTTTATATGATTTCTCTTTCAATTTTCTAATCAGCTTAGTTACAGCTAATTACCTGGTTTATTTACAGTCCTGACTCCTGCTTTGGAAGAGTTCCTAACACTGTTAACACGTAATTGATTAAAAAAAACACACACACACAAACAGACTACAAGCTAATGCGATCGACATGTAGCCTCAGCTGACTACAGCAATCAGCTTCCGGTACATATTTTCAGTGAAATGATGTAAAGTGCACATGATACATGTTATGCCATTTGCTCTTCTTTTCTCTCCTCAGAACCACGGGCAATACTATCATCAGTCTGTTCGGGGGCACGACAGGACGATGGTATGTTGTACCATCTGTCTTTAAACATTCTGTTTTCGTTACTTTCTTTTGCTCAAGTCATGCTGTCAATTTGCTAATTAGAGCAGAAAGCGTAAATTGAATGAAAATCTATGAAGGCCTGAAAACGCTTGCCTTTCTGAACAGACGTCTCTAACCCTGTAACCAGTCTGATGAGCTGCCTTCAGTTTAATCATTTGTCCAATAAGTGCATGTGACTGGATAAACCACAACACTGGATCTGCAACCGAAGCCGAGCTTCACTGGCTCAAACCTAGAGCCGCTCCAGGTTTTTCTATGTTTATCAGTATTTCTCCAAGGACTTAGTTCAATCCACTACAATACTTTGTTGGGTATAAATCTGGACTGCGGTCTATCGGTTAATGACCCCTGATGTAGACTGTAGATATTGTGGGTTCTGCCTTACTATAAAGAAAACAATACTACAGAATACAATTATGCAATATAAGTACATCCATTCCGCCTAAAGCCAACTGGCATGAACACGCACTGCTCCCTCCCTATTCTGATATTCAGCACTTAATAGATGCTTTTAACTTGTTCTCCAGCAAACAGTGTTTCACAATTTACCATAATAAGGCATGTAGAAGGTGCATAAAGCCCAGAAACACAGCTGCTCTATTGACCTGCAGGAAGTTGCAATCAATATGTGAATGCAGCTCAGAGCCCATATCATGAAAGCTTTAAACAGCAACAAACAGAGCAAACAAGATTATCCAAAAACAAAAACCAATGATTGCAGAAAGTAACAAATTCAACAGGGCATTCTTAGCCCTGTTCCACCTGGTGACTTCGGTATAACAGAAACGCTGTTATTACGCACACGCTGGTGCACGTGAGCCGGAGGGCAGATTTGTGTCAGAAAGCGACAAATGCTGTAATGAAATAAAAGGCTAATATTTCATGACGGACAAAAAGTCGGGGCAGCGTGAGTGGCACTCGCCGGCCGATTTAGTGCTCTTCTGTCAATGTGCCGACGGGAAGCGATAAATACGACACCACTGTAATTCTGCGGCTGAATCTAATAAAGCGCGGCTGAGCTCGGGCCCAGTCCACTTGACTCCGGATGCAGAGTGGATCGAATTCCTGCCGGACACTAAATTGCGTGTTTGTGTGTGCATGTGTGTGCATGTGTGTGTGTGTGAAGGGGGTTGACGGGGGGGTTGTAGTCATAGATACCAGCATTACCAAGCGGAGGATCATCGCCTCCGTGTCCTGTTGCCATAGCGTCGGTTCAAACAGAGCCGACAGCGGGCTCACACTCATCTGTCAGGGCTAAGCCAGGCCCGGTTCTCACCATAGCAACCAGATCCCACACCTCCTCTCTCCACCCACCTGCCTTCATCCCCGTTTTTCATTCAGAGATGAGAGTTTCTACACGTTTCTGCCTGGCTGGGTAAAACTAGAGTGAATAATTTGATCTTTTTATTTCAGACAGTGGCCAAAAGTATTTAACGTCCTAATAAGTGAAGGATAGAAAGGGTGACAATTAAAAGGAAAAATGTGTGAAGGAAGCAGAAAAAAATACATGGAGAGAAGAAATAGATGGAGCGTTCAAGTGTGAGTGAGAAAAGAAAAAAAAGAAAAGAAAAAAAAAAAAAAAAAATATATATATATATATATATATATATATATAGCTGACTAAAGTAAACCCAGGCAGCGCGATGGAATATATAGTGACAGACACCAAACTATTGTTTAGATCTAAAGATAAGGAAACAAAAAGAAATCGCTGGAGACTGAGTGCTGCTGAGGGGCGTTGTCTCTTAACATCTCTCGTCCTACCGCTTCAGCCTCCACTATCAATGCGCTATCACTGACTCGGCTTTTTTGTGTTCACTTCTGATCTCGTGGAATCTTCCAGAAGCGCTGGGACGTCTTCTGCTCCCTCAGCAACACAAGGCTTTATATCCAGGCCTCTCCAATGGGGAGTCGTTCCACTGATGTAACTTACGCACACCCTTACACACACACGCTACAGTCTTCCGTTTACCCAATGGTACTTTTTCAACCGTGAAAACAAAAGGACTAAACAACCTTGAGGGACGAGAGCATCAGCTGATGCTATGTCTTAACCAATGATGCCACGCGCTCCGGTGTGAGTGGAGCACACCATCGCCATGACAACTATCATTATAAACCAATCGAGGAGGGAGGAAGAGGACGTGTAATCATCGCCGGGCATGCATGGGCCATGAACAGGTGAGGTGTGATAATCTGAAGCCATCGCTTGACCAGAAATAGCAGACGGGTGAGAGGTATGATAGCTATCTCTGTTGTATTCGATAAGAATAAATGAAAGCATTATTATGTTTAGCAGTGCCTTTCATAAATCTGTTACATGGAAAAAATTCAGATACATTAATAAAACCACAGACCTCTGTGAATAATCAAGGTTAGGGTAGTGTGGTGCACCATGACACAAAGCGGAGTTACTGCTATTAACACCATGTTTATTATTTTCCTATTGCAGCACGCATGATGCTTATTAAATAAAATCGTTTTTATCTGCTTTTAGCTACATTTAATGTTGTGGAATGTCCTTGAAATAAGTTAATGCCACTTCCTGCTAATTACCTCCTCTTCTTTAGCTTAAGCGCTGAACCTGGAGACTCCTTGTATAAATGTTGAATGAAGTCTTCTACCAAAAAAATTCGGTACATCACATTTTAATGATAAGCATTTGTTAATAAAGGTCTGGATACATACATAAGGCATGGCAGGTGCTGGACAGCGAGGAGAGCAGGAGGGCCAGCAGGAACAAGAGGGAAGAGGGAAACACCTCCACCGAGCCAGGAGCCATGACGGGGAAGCACACACGATCGTCCAGGCACGCTGCAGAGAGAACGAGAGTTAGCATTAGCTTCACTTAGATTAGCCTGGTGTCTACACCGTCAGTCAGTCAGTGAGAGAAAAGGTCAAGCATCCACATTGTCTAACCCGTTTCCTCCTACCTCAAAACAGACAATTTATTTATGATATCTTGTATTACAGTACCTAAGAGAGGTACAATTTGATTTGTTGTAGTCCATATAGAAAAAGCTGCTGTCAGTCTCCTGACCATTCAGTTTTTTCAGATTGGTGTCATCAATAGCTGGGTTTTCATTGCAGCCTTGCGCAAAATAGAAGCAATATTTTAAAACTTTTAAAACATTTTGTTTCCATTGAGTGACAATTAAATCTGGGCTTTCTCCTCGCACCGTAGCTCTTACTGAGCATTCTTTTTTCAGGAAGGTAGCGTTTCCATTGGCTCTTCATGTCACGTCATGTGACTTAAATGCGAAAAATGTGTTTCCATTTCAGTTTGGTCAAAAATATTGTTTTATCGAAACCATAAAATTCACTCATTCTTTAGTCTGGAATTTCATATTGCGTGTTACACAGGTTCATGGAAACACAGCTATTGACAGAATAAGAATAACATCAGGCAAACAATTACACACACATGCATTTGTGGTTTTTGTTTCAAGTACTGAGTTCTACTGAGTTCATGCCATATTTCCTCCAAACACAGTAACCGATTAAACCCTTTTGTTTAAAAAAACCCCCAGAAAGCTTCTGTCTTCTGTCCTTTTGTGCAGTTTGTCTATGGGTGTTTCACTCTGTAATAACCTGACATAATGGTTAATGAGCTTATAGGGTTAGAATGAAATCAGCCCTAGTTTTTCTCCGTCAAACCATTTTGTGTATGACCATTGGTGGTGCTGTTGCGCTTGTTTACAGAATAAATAAATAAATTAAAAAGGTCTAGTGGCTAGGATTCAGGATTCCCAGGATACTAGGATTCCCACCACTGCGGCCCGGGTTCGAGTCCCAGGCAGGGAAGCCAACACAGCCACAAGGGAGTGCACAGGCTAGTGTATTTCTGAGTGCCGGTCCCAAGCACGGATAAATGGGAGGGTTGCGTCAGGAAATAATAAATAATCTGCTTGAAGACATTTGTTAACAGCCAATAATCTGATGCCAAAAAGGAAATCTTAATGTTTTATATCTTTGCAAGAAGCCCTGCTAGCCTGTTTATAAGAACCAGTCCTGAGTATCCTCATTCTAGTCTTTCCGTTATTCTCTCCTTTCCACTCTTCTGAGTTGGGACCTTTTGCAATATAGTGCAGGATTGGTTTTATCCAATGGCAGACAAGCTGAAAAATGACTCTTAATATCATGATCTTTTTTTTTTTTTTTTACATACTTTTTGCTCAATCCTTTGTACGCATAAAATCCTGAAAAGCAATGCATACATGAATAAAAGAGATCTAACAGCAAAGCGCCGCAGTCCATCAATAGTATCCTGGCTCAGAAGTGAAATTTGCAATGATTGCATGCTGGATCTTCAACAAAAGCTTGAAAATCAGAAATTAATGTAGCTTATTATGTCATTACAAATCGGCGCGTTTCATGGACGACAGGCCACAGTCCAGTGGGGAGATTATTACTGTTCAGGAAATTAGCTATTTCATGCTACAATTGCATTTTAAATGTGATCCCCACAGAGTAATTTTACAACCATCATCATGCTATTAAAAGAATTAGGATACCTCATCTAATTGCAGATCAAAATATCTGTAAAATGTGCAATTATACTTTGCTATGAAAAAAAAAAAAAAAGAAAAGTGGAAAATAAATGTGCTTCAAGAGAACATGTCTATCTTTCATTGCTGAAGTTGTTTGTGGAATAATATTTGCCTTGCTTTGTTTTAGTTGCATTAATAACGCAGTCAGGAATCTGCGCTTCATAAAGGCGAAGCATCTCTTCTTATGTATTGTACAAAAAAATCCGAGTGATCCAAAGAGACGGAATTTAGGATAAATATTAGTACTCAAGGCGAAAAGTCCACTGTTTATAAAATACTACAGTTTTAAAGCTGCAGTAGGCAAAAACAACTTTGCATCATATTTGCTAAAATTGTCCTTATAGTAGTACACAAGACAGATAATCTGTGAAAAAATTAGGCTCCTAATGCCATTTGCAAGAATCCACCATGCCCAAATAAAAACAACCAATCAGATCTAGGAGGAGTGTCTGACGGAGCGTCAATCAGTGTGCACCCGGTCAAGCTCAATCTCTCTGAAAGGATTCAAAACTGATGCAGAGTTTTGCCACATTTCCGCTTGTAATTACCCCTGCTTGCTTTATGTTTCATTAAATCTTTGAAAAAACTACGAGATGGTAATGTTTACAGTAACACTCCGTAGTGTATAAATCATGTAACAGTGGTGTTGCAGTCGGGCTAACGTTAGCTTGTTTCCGATGCTACAGCTACTGGTTGGCGTTGTTTTATTTACAAGTTGCTGAAAATATCTTTGTTAAGTACTCAGGCAGATGTATCGGTTTGGTGTTTGTCCTGATCTTTATGTGTGCCTGTGCTCTCACAGCTAAATGTTCTCCTAAGTGGTTTCCTGCTTATTTAGCACTATCCACGACAACTTATGTTATAAAGCATACATCTGGGGTCTGAAATAAGCGTGCGCTAGTTCTTTTGTTGAATAGATATTGCTGTGGATTGCGTTTCGTGTTGAAAAAGATTTATTCCTGCTTGTTTGTTGGCCAGCAACGTTGACATTTCTTAACAGTAATATCTAGCCTCGGCAGCTGTAGCCAATTTCACGACGTGAACTAGCAAAATAATCCAGTGAGAATCACTGTGGCTTTTTGGAACTTCGACGTCTTCGAAATTGAATATAAACAGCAGGCTTACAGACTGCATTTGAAGTTCAGCATGTGTGCTCCATGCTGTTGACCTAGCCTCTTTTCAGCCGCCATGATTGCTCCTCTCCACTGTCGGGAGCGGCTCTGAAAGCAGAGGAGAGGGAAGGGGACGGACCTAGAAGTTGTACTCGTTCAAATTTTCAAGCTAAGTCCACTCTCTTCTGAATCCTACCGACTGTAAGTACTGATTGTTACAAGCTGGCCAAGATGGCGGTGCGGCACTAGCACACAGCAACCACTCCAGATCTAGCACTCTTGTGCTATTTTTTTTCTCAGCACGACTCATACATATGGACGCTGGAGCAAACGGATGGTCTTTGGGGTTAGCCCGTAGCCTAGCCTGTAGCCTAGCTCATGTGGAAGCTGTCTTGTCACACTCTTTCTTTCCTTACACCGCCTCGACGGTTATTCCACTGGGCTTTTCACAAAGGATTTCCAATGGGATAGAGGAAACACAGGCGGCAAGAAGGTCCTGGGTTCGATCCCCGGGTCACCCAGGGCGCCTTTCTGTGCGGAGTTTGCATGTTCTCCCCGTGCA
>JAQQZX010000018.1:10798181-10814405 GCA_030068355.1 Notoglanidium maculatum | reverse complement strand
AATTTAGAGTAGCCAGTTGACCTAATCTGCATGTCTTTGGACTGTCGGAGGAAACCGGAGCACCCGGAGGAAACCCACGCATGCATGGGGAGAACATGCAAACTCCACACAGAAAGACACCCTGGGTGACCCGGGGATCGAACCCAGGACCTTCTTGCTGTGACGCGACAGTGCTAACCACCACACCACCGTGCCACCTATGGAGGATTATATTATTATTTTTTAGCACAGAAAAAGCAAGGGGGTGTGAATGTAAGTAGTTGGACGTACACTACGGGCAGCTGACGAACACTGTATCTTCTAATACATGCTTGGAAAGGGAGGAGTAAGGGAGGGGCATTCAGTGGGTTGAATCCTACACAGCGGATTTTAAAGTGACATGCACATAATCCTTGGTGGCTTTTGAGTTCAAATTCCATGATTGCAAGAGAGCTTTAGTGGGACCCTTGGCTCTATTCAACGTTATGTTAGAATTTTATTTATTTAGCTTCAGTAGCCACTTTATCCTAATCAGGGTCACTGTGGATCCAGAGTCTATCCCAGAAGCACTGGGCACAGAGAGGGAATAGACGCTGGGTGGATGTATTCACGTTCATTGAGTTCTGAGTAGGCAATCCAGAGCAAACCCACACTGATACAGGAGAACTGCATGTTGCACAACCAGCACGAATCTCAGGATCATACCGGAGTCCCTGGAGCTGTGAATACCAACTGTTACACCATTGTGCTGCTCTTCTTGAATTATGTTCAACCTCAATTGCGAGGCAATGAGAATAAAGAACATCTGCCAAATGAATAAATGTAAGCGTTTATGATGGTTGTTTTCAAAGGAGCTGAAATTATATGCCTTGAGCCACAGTCAGAGTGGCTTTTGTTAATGTTAGCATCCTGGCTAATAGGAGTTGAAAGTCAGGGCATCTGAAAGGTGCCAGAGGCAAGTCACAAAACCATTTAAACAGGCAGCTGCAAACTGTGGGGGTCTTCAGTGCTAGCTTTGGTTCAGATGTGCATAAAGAAAAACATCACCATGAAACACATTCAGTACGTTTATACAGAAACATTTGTGATGTGATTTGCGATTCTGGTGCTAATTTGTTGGTTGGTGCTGTATAGTTGTTATTCCTGTGAGACGTTAAGGGCGTGTCTTCCACCTTGACATCACAATATAAAACTGCTAGCATGGTTACAGTGCTGTTTAACAGAGGGAAAACATTTAAATGACCTAAGTCATTATTTAAATAAGGGGTAATAAAATAAGGGGTACCGATCAGATTTCACTGTTAGCTGCTAAAAACATAAAAGAAAGAACTTCTTTTTTACTTACCATTTTCCAGTGATATTTAATGTCTAACTAATGAGAAATATGATGTAGGAGTAATGGCGAGCAATGAATATGATGCAGTCGCACTGAGTTTCAGCAGAGACTCGGCTCAGCTTGTTATTTATCTATGAGATGGCAGCACGATGGTGCTGATGGCGGTAATAGCATGAAAGCTTTGAAAGCTGATCCTTTTGAGCAGAATGTACAGATGAGGAGGTGTGAGAGCTAGACGGAGTGAAGGACTAAAGCGCCGCTGCATCGCTCTCCATTGAAGATGAAGAAAGGCTAAATTCCAATGCAGCCACTATCAGCGGGAAGTCCAATGGCATTGTGGGTAACACAGGCAGCTGTCAAAACTAAACTAAAACATCGGCTCAGATTTTCGTTATAAAATAAATCTTGGATGCCATCTTGGATGAAGTGTTAATTACACAAGAAATGTTGCATCCTTACGCAAGGAAAGCATAAGGTTTGAATAATTTTCCTTTCCATAGATATTATACATTTGCATTGCCAATCTGCATGTTTGGAAAAGAGGTACAGACTCTGTTTAATGAGGAAATCAGTGAAGCTCTGTCGTACTGCCAACCCCAAGCGAAAACACAAAGCTGTCCAAGACTTATCAACAGACAAATTATCCAGTCCTGCATTGTCAATTGTGCTCTAGCTCACACACACACACACACACACACACACACACACACACACACACACAATAACGCATACAGAGGCATGCACACACTTAGTCAGAACAACTTATTCTACCTGACTCAGTTTAAGGAGCCTCTTTTTGTAAAATATACATGTCGAAACCCTCCCGTGCAAAATCCTCAGACAGAAGCAGGAACGTGCCATCGACTCAAGATAATCACACAGACTTTCTACACCAATACTGAGGGCTTTCTGGGCTCATTTAATATACTTTGTGGATATGAATTTAGTCTACATAAAAACATCCATTCCAAAAAAAATCTGTTTCACATCAACAGATAAGATCATAGCAGCGAAAAAAAAAAACCCTTTCTGCTACATGAGAAAAAGTCCCATTGCCAGTTTTATTATGTTCTGGTCTTGCTATGCTACCATACAAGCGAATGAATGTTAGATGATCCGATTTCAGAATATAACACTATCTAAAATTTCATATACTACATATCTCTGTGACAAATAGAGCAGGTACAAAGGTTATCTTGGAGACAGGGTTTTTAATTTAAATTAAAGTTTTATTCCTGCTGTCTCTCTCTTTCTCTGCATTTCAGGTCTAGACCTTCATTACATTCTATCCTGCTAAGAAAACAATTTTAAATTGGAGAGCTCACCGTGTAGACCTCACATATTAAACACAGAAATGACTTAGAAAATCCCAGTCAGTCAGTCGACCACAGACGATCATAACCGCTAAGAAATCCTGTGACGCTGGGAATATGAAAAACTGTAGCTCACCAATGAGTCAATGCTAGTAGAGCTGCAAATCACCCATTCCTAATTTGTTCTTCATCAACAACAAATCCACAACCAAATCCAGCTGGACTTCACTTTTCTAGAGCTCCATTTTCTCTATGACATGTAAATAAAATTACATAAACCAAGGCTTGGGTAGCTTACAATTTGTGCGTGTAGTCACACATTTCTCACAAAATGGTTGAATTACTGACAAGCAAATATGTATCATTGGTTTCAATGTCAGCTCTTAATTATGTACGTGGCTAATTTGATCAGCTCGTAAAGCCGTAACCGACGCATGACCTGGACAAATCAGACATGAACAAACTTGATTGGATTTTCTTTTGTTTGTTTCAAGATGTTAAAGCTAATATGAAGCCCATGTTCATAAGTCATTGTAACGGTGTCTAAGTTGGTAACGATTCCTTGTGGGCACTTTTATAAACTGTAACGATGCCTCATAAAGCTCTAATAATAATTTTGTTCCGATATTCCTGTAATTAATCTGGTGTTTCTGTATAACATTACACAAAATAGTGTCTTACAACTTACTTATAATGCAAATAATTTTAATATATCATTCACTTTTAGAAGTTTTAGAATTATACACAGGTCGTTATCACATTCATGCCACATTATCAGAGCTTTATGAGGCATCATTAGAGCTTACAAAACACTTGCAAGGAAGCATTATCAATTACAGTGCTAACAAAGCTAACAACAAGAAGAGCGTAATTGAATAGATTAAATTTTAACAACGTTGGTGTTTTTAACTTTCTCCGCTTTTCATTTGGTGCTTCTCAGAATTCCTCAGACCTAGAATGCCTTAAACATTCCTCTGGTTTAAAGGAGTCCGTGTTCTGGCTGCAGGCCCAGAAGTTATTAATTTTTTTTTTACTTTTCTCCCTTCAGTATTCATAAAACCATAAAATTCATTGACCAGGTGACCTCCCCTCATGAATTGCCCTGGTAATCAGGAACTCTCTTTTTACTTCTCTTTAGTCCTCTGAGGAAGTTCTGAGGTACGAAAAAAAAAAAAAATCAATTTACTCCTAGAAAAAAGATTCACATTTACGCTTGGCACAAGGGGATCATTTTTAAATGTACTTTAAAGGTTCTTCTCTTTTAAGCAATGCCAAGGAGGCAAAGAAGTGTAGAACATTATCAAGCTAAGTAGCTAGAAATTGATAGCCATTTTCAGTCACACTGGCTAATGAAAGCTAGCTTGGGGGCCATGTTGGTAATTTCCATCATTATTTACAAACAAGGCTGATCCTCAAAATGGCAGAACTGATAGTTCCTTTTTGTCCCCTTTCTTTGCAAGCTGTCATGGCGAGGCAAGGATACGTCCTGAATGGGACGCCAGTCTATCGCAGGGCACACACACACACACACACACACATTTACACTCCTTTGTGTAACCTTCAGTTCTGGCTGTTCTTCATTAGAATATGGACTTCCTCTAAGACATTATCTGCCAAGCAAGTTTCTTCGCTTCCTTGACTCTATTGACGTGGGAGGCTGATACTCACTCTGCCATCGTCAAATTAATCGTGTTAATTCATGTTACACCTAATTTTACATCTCACTTTCACCCACCCACACACACACACACACACACACACACACAGAAAGCAGAGGTGGAAAATACAGAGTAGTCCTAGCACATATTAAACAATCCCCAACCTTCAAAAACCAGAAACAGCTCACTAATGCTAGCAAGTAGTGATAACTAAAGCATCTCCGTGTTTTTAATACCTCTGTGCCCAGCTGGCATGGCAGCCAAACCCATCGAGGGCAGATGGCGAGGCATCATGGGGGCATAAGGCATACGCAGAACGATCCGGAAACATGATAAATAATACACAGTACGAATTGAGGTACACCGGCAGAGTTAAAAGCAGCACGTAATTGCACAATATCCTAACGTAGGAAGCTAAAAAGAAGCTAAAAATACAAGTGAACGCTTGAACCGAGCTTTAAAAGAAAAAAGAGCCCCGTACACCAAACTGATCAAAGTTCAATGATTATAAAGTCCTAATTTCTCATGATTGCTCATTTGCATACCTTGGATGAAGCTGTAATGGATTTGATCCAAGAGCAGATGTGGGTCACTTCTGTTTTGAGTCTGAACTGGAAAAAAAAAATGGTGACTATGGTGATGTTTTTATGGTTATTAGGCTACACGGGCATCTATCCAATTCAAGTCAAATTTAGTAAAAATGAAATTGACCCTGAACCCATTTCACTTTCAATTTAAATGTGCTGTGTAATAGGCCTACATAAACAAGAACAAATCTGCAGAAATTTATTTCAATCTGGTGCTTTTACATAATAGTGTAGATAACCATGAATAATAGGTTTATTATTCATAGCAAAATGTAATACTGTAAGGGTTTTAGCACTTCACAAAATGGGAATGGACTGTGCCACACATGAGTGAAGAAATGATTATATATAATATACTACAATCTATGGGCAAGTAATTTATATATATATATATATATATATATAACAAATTACATTTACTTCTTCCTGTACTGTAGGTACAAACAATTGTAATCTTTAAAAATGTTAACAATCTCCTGATAAAATCGTACAATTATAAAGCGGGAAAAGAAAATCATGTGTTCTTAAATCTTAAAAAAAACAAAAAACAAAAAAAAACAATAAATAAATTAAATTCATCACTACAAATCTCTGTTATTAGCAATACATATTTTCATATTTATTTAGTCAATTGGTATAGTAATAGCTAGCTATCATCATTATTAACATACTGAAATTCGAAAACGATTCGATCTCCAGAGTTATTCTGCTAGCTATTGTTTGAGAAATGAGCAATATTTCTTGGAGAATAATTTACAAACGATTTGCTTTCTTATCCTTACGCAATTGCTTTCCTTTCATACTTTTACTAAACTAAAACATTGGTACTTTTGTACTTTTAGTGCTATTAGGATTCATAGTTCTGAGTATCACTCTGTTTCAGAAGTTTTTGCAGAAATGTTCTCAGGAAAAAGGAAATAACATAGGATGCCAAAGGGCTTTCATGCTAATCACACTAAACTATCCTAATGGTAGAACTTCACACTTCTCACATGCATAGTTTTGATAAATGTGGCCTAAAACAAAACACTGTCAAACTGCAAAAGGTTAAAAGCCAGCTTGGCATTTAATGCAGGCTAAATTTATGATACCTGGGCAGCTCTAGGTTAGATATACGCTAGCAGCGCGCAACAGTCAAATGAAATAAATTCCAGAAAGTAATTTAATATTACTGCTTGTAAACTAGACTAAAGACTGAGAAGACTACAACCCTATGGCATAAGTGCAACACACATCATATTAATACTTAATTTGCGCACCTAATAAACTAGCCTGTTATCTTGAGCTTGTATTTTTCATGGTTCGAATTTTCACGCTCTTTTAAACAGGACACGTTGGGTAAGTTAGACAATATTAAATCATGCATGTGAAAAAGCAAGTAGTGAAAAAGCGAGAAAGGGAAGGCACTTTTAATCTGCATTAGAAAAAAAAAAAGCGCAGTTCTCCCAAGCTGCCGTTTTGTAGTCACTAATTTGAATTTTCCCAGCGGCCACCGAGTCGCCTGTCTAGCGTTAATGGGACAAGTGTTCCGCAGTACAGAAATGTTCTATTGTTATTGCACAGGTAAGCTCGATTTGTTAGTTAGTCTACAGGATATACAGGACATTTCTGCCAGCTTTATCCATTTTAAAAGAGGTGCACGTTCTATGCTAATAATTTAAGAATAAATGACTAAGTCGTCTCAGTTTCGCGCTTTGCCTCCTGGATGTTACAACACCTTTAAATGGCTTCTTTGTTTTGCAGTGATGTTAATGTTGTTTGCGGTGCATTGTTGGTATGCTGCTATCAAAAATGCATATTTAAATCCCAAAATGTACTTCCCAGAGGACCATTCCTCCAAACCCAATTAGCATTAAAACACCTCTCCAGTTGCCAAATTACTCCTACGCCCTTGTGTAGCACGGAGGACTAGTCAGAATTTATGTGTGGAGCTTATTAAATCCACAAGAGGTTAACAAAATCCACAGCAGTCGATAACAGAATCACAGTCCGATAATCACGGCCTGTAAAACTTCAAGTTCAAACCAATCAGCGCAGACGAACAAGTGCAAAGGGAAATCCGAAAGCAGAGAGGAGAGACGTCAACAACAAAGTGTAAATACAAAATTGTGTAAGTACCCACTGGCTTACTACTACTGACAAGACTTCACAAGAAATACTAAAAATTGTTATTTACAGTATATAAGAAGTGCATAACAGGGATCATGTGAATTCAATCAATAAGCATCAACAAGAACAGAACTCTGAGAACGAGCCCTCTAGTGGCAGGGTTTCATTTAACACCTTGGGATCACAACACGCATATTCACAAATAGCTCAGCAGCTGTAATTCGCATTAGATAATGAAAGCATTACTTGACATTTCATGTGTACTTGAAGTATTGTGTTGCTCTCAAACTGCTCTCAGATTCAAATGTCAGATGCAGTGGGTATGAAATTGACTCAGCAATGTGTAAAAACAGCTAGGCAAACATGCTGACATCAGAACAGCTCAAAATAAGCACAATTATCTTTAATACAATAAATACATTTTTAATAAATTCAAACACACCCAACGTCCACTTTATATGGAATACCTGTACACACATGCAGTTATCTAATCATCCAATCATGTGGCAGCGACGCAATGTAAAGCATCATGCAGACACAGGTCAAGAGCTTCAGTTAATGTTAACAACAAACGGAAGATTGGAGAAAAGGTCTTGGCATGGACGTTGGTACCAGATGGGCTGATTCCTTGGGTTTTTCACACATAACAGTCTCTAGAGAGCACAGAATGGTGCGTAAAAAGGAATCATGTGTGAGGAAGGTCTGCAGGCTGAAACACCTTGTTGATGAGAGAGATCACGGGAGAATGACTAGCATGGTCTGAGCTGACAGGAAGTCTAGTCTAGTAGTAACTCAGATAAGCACTCTTTACAACCGTGGTGAGAAGAAAAGCATCTCAGAGCGCACAACATATCAAAACTTGAGGTGGATTGGCTCCAAGAGCAGAAGACCACATTGGGTTCCACTCCTGTCAGACAAGTATAGGAATCTGAGGCTATTATGGGTACAGACTCACCCAAACTGGACAGCTGATTTTTTTTTCTAATCTTCAACTGTCCACAGTTTGCTAAATTATAACAAATTTAATACATTTCTTCATTATTATCCTAAGATTATATAGTTTGTCTGCCATAAAGGTTCCCTTGAAATGAGCTTTTAATGGAGAAATGGCAAAATATTAGAACAAGTGCCTTAATATAAACCTGTGATTTGAATGACAGCTGGAACTAGAGTAAGAGCTGCTGTTATAAAAAATGAATCAACACCTTGTATAACTCTGAGGAATTTATCAGCACTGTGGTATAAAAATGGTCTCTTCCTGTTTCTGCTTTATAACCTTCCCTCTCGCTGTCAAGTCACCATACGGTCTCGGCAAGTTTAATATTGCTCCAGTAATATTACTGCATCCCTATGATAAGTTTAATAGTCTTCATTGCACTCTCAGACGTCCCTGAAATCCAAATAGGTAATTACTAAACATATGGTTTTGCTATTTCTGGATATGGGAGCAAAGGAGAGACAGAGTGCAGCAAAGAAGACATTTAGCCCCAGATATGGATTATTGCAACAAAAAAAATGATAATTCAATAATTTGGGCATGTTTATGTTTAATATTTTCCCCCTTCCTGATGCTTCTGGGATTCAGGGATCATACATAGCGGTGGTAATAACGGTCTGTCCCAAAGTCTCTTAGCCATATCAATGAAACACAAAACGTTGCAGGAATATAAAGAAAACCTCTGAACAATAACCAGTACTAGAGATTTAGGCAGAAATAATAGGAGACTATAAATAGGCTATTTGCCACATTGAGAGCTTGTTAGTACATCTCATTTTAGTGCAAAGGTGTTGGAATCTTCCACACAGGTTGTTGAAACCTCATGCAGATTTTCATTGGTGTTTCTTCACTTACTGATCTGCATTCGCTAACAGAGGAAACCCTATCTGAGTGGTTTAAATTGATAAGAATGTTCATCAAGATAATAACACCACAGCAATATAATCTGCATAATGAAGGTTCTTTTTAAGCTTTAGCCGGTCAAAACATCAAAACTTGAGAATATCATTTTTCTGTAATTTGGGTGATCAATCAAGGTCTGTATGTGTACATTCCTACGGCATATGAATATGGCTGTCTTATGTAACTAGTTATAAACATATTCTTATACAAGAAATACACTATATAGCAAAAAAGCATTTGGACACATGACCATCACACCCATATTTGGCTCTTCCTCAATCTCTTGTCACAAAATTAGAAGCACACCATTGTCTACAATGCCTGTATGTCGTAGCATTACAATTTCCCTTCACTGGAACTAAGGGGCTCAAACATGCTCCAGCATGACAGTGCCTCTGCGCGCAAAGCAACCGCCATGAAGACATTGTTTGCCAAAGTTGGAGTGGAAGAACTCAAATATCCAGCACAGAGCCCTGACCTCAATCTCACCGAACTGCACCCCAGACCTCCTTGCCCGACATCACTACCTGATCTCACTAATGTTCCTCCAAAATCAAGTAAGAAAGCCTTTCCAGAAGAGTGAGTGTTATTACAGCAGCAAAGAGGAAATAAATGTGGAATGTGATGTCAAGAAAACACATATGGGTGTGATGAGCAAGCGTCCACAAGCTATTGGCCATATAGTGTATATAAGAAAGAAATAACTTTCCAGATTAAGCCACACCCGCTGCAAGTTTAAATCCGAATAGAGATACACACATTTGGCACACTAAACAGATTCAGACAGTGGCATTGCTTTTCATTTCATCCCTAGTATAATGAAACTAATGAATACAAAAAGATAAAAGTCTGTATCCGGTCTGTAAAGAAGTTCAGCTCTACAGTGGAATATGCATGAATCAGTAGGCAAAGTGAGGTTATTTTTGCTTAAACAAGCCTTTCAGAGGCTAGCAAAATGTATTTTCATTATTCAGGCCTTGAAACGATGACTAAAAAACACAAGTTTAGTCATCGGCATAAATCACGACAATGACATTATCCAGTGGTTTTTCAACACGTAGTAATTATAAATCATAGAAAGCTACAAGACTGGGGTTTTATAGCTGCTATGAGCTGCAGGTGAACTGGAGGCAGTCCAGCAGGGAAAGAGCTACTGTTCTGCCATAAATAGGCCTAATAGACTATCAGCAATCTGAGATAAAAGCTTACTTCAACCTCATCTGCCCCAGAAATGGGTGTTACAAAACTCATCCCTTTTAATCTAGTGTTATTATAGACAAGGAGTGCAGCGGTACCGCCCCAGCAGTCTATTATCCGTTCTATAGTCCACCGTTATTCATTTTTCATAACACACTAATGCCTCTTTTTTAATCAGACAGATGAAATGCAAAAAAATGAAATTCTACCGCCTATATATGTTAAATGCTTCACCCATCACTACGACACAACAGCAGGACCGACAGCTTACTTAGCCAGGTGCTCTGTTTATTCACCATTATTTTCCAACATAAGACCCTTAGGATGGAAAATGCCATTTTCAACAGCGACCTGCCGACCTCCAGGAATTCCCTCGCATCTCATTCGTCTTGTCGTAATCATGGCTCTGTAATGAGCACCCCAATCTGAGAATAACCTCCACTGTGACTGACATCAATCAGGGCACCCCAGCCTTGTCAACACATCCTGCCATTAGCATAGCCTATCCCGGCGTGGCAGATTCGGGTCAGCACAATCTAATCACGCCCGGATGGCATGCATATTCACGCACACGCCATCGAGTCAAACCCCAAACTATCTGCATTCTGAACCAGAGCTGCCAGGATAAAGCATATGCATGTCAATTCAGACAATTCGGAGAGACTAATCAAAACACCTCAGTCTAGTGGATAAAAAAGAAAATGTCCTCTAGGTGTAGGCCAAGTAATTAACAAAAAGGTTCATGCTCGCTTTTGCTTTGAGCTGTAAACCCGGTCTGTCATCCTATCGCTCCTCATACTTCCATTAGACTTCCATTAGACAAATCAAAGCCTTTGCTTCAGCTCTAGTCTAGTTTCACCCTTTTGAGTGGTTTATAGTGTATTCAATCATATCATGTGCTCCAAAAGCAAATTAAAGCTCTGCAGATTAGGGCTGTAACCGAATACAAATACATTATTGGGAATGAAAAGATAACGTGTTCTAAACAGATACAAATAGAGATACGAACAAGAGGCATTATCTTACCATGAAGGTTCAGAGGACTGGGATCCTGTGTGATGTGAGGAAAATGTCATGGAGATTTTTATTATCATGTAGGCTTGAGTGAACGGTCAGATGACGTTGAACATGAAAAACGATTGTTCATTAAGACACGATACAGTCACAGTGTTCATTTATTTATTTCAATTAGGATGCTAATTGTTGTTTTTTTGGGAAACAGAACAAAGTAAATTTGGTAGAAAATATATACAGTATATGGCAGATATTTTAATACCTATAATAGGTCATGAACAGATTATCCACTTAGAAAGCATCTTTTTTCCACTGTAGGTAAAAATTTTCTCCTTTATATGTCTGACACAAAATATATAGAAAAATAATGACTAGAAATATTAAATGCACAGTCAAATTTTTACTGAATACACCGCACCCTCTGGAGATTTCAGGCGTTTTAAATTCAAACTTCATTTATAACTGGCACAGAGTTTAGGAGTGAAAATCTCACTGGATTAATGGACTTTATATGATCCCAGTAACAATGCAGGTTGATAATAATCTGTCAGTACCGATATTTGTGTTCTATTTACTAAACCAGTGAATGAAAACAGAAATGAATGCTCAGGTCTAAACTGAAAGGTGTGTGCAGTGTTGCATCAAGTGGATAATGGGCTTAAATTGCGAAACCTCTTACCGCAATAGTGTCGCTCTCTGCATCAAAATAATGCCATTCATAGCGTTTCTTTTTCATACTCTCTCACCATGTTCATGTAGAAAGTATAGCATAAAAAGTAGTGATTTCAGCATTCAAATACTGGTACTTTAAATGGTTAAGCAGGTACGCAAATATTTGTGCAAGCTGACGACCTTGAACATGCTTGTTAAGACTTTCGTAGCTGATTTTACATATTACAGATATGCAAATTGTTAATGATTTGTTAACAAAAATGATCTATAGTAAACCGCAATATTTCTGTTACGTTTTATTTCATAAATACAGACAAAACAGTTTTCAGTTTTTATTTCAAAAACAGTCACTGTACAGACAAAGAAGGTGACGAAAATGTTAAAAATTAAAACACAACTCAAATATTTAACTGAGAGATTTAGACTAATGTTATTATGCCAACCAGATTTTGTCCATTACTACTTTTCTGACAAACAAATTTAGTTATCACTCCCATACTAACACTGTACAACTAAATATTAAATATAAAAACTAAATTATACCAGATGCAGTAAATGCATCACCACTAGGTATGGGATCCATATTTATGAGTCTAATGGTTTAAAAACGTGAAATGTTATACACAGATAGTGTACCCTTGAGAAGCATTAAGGCTATAAATGGTATTTTTTTAGCTTGCAGATGTCTCTTAATTGAAGTACAGTTTATTCTCTGCTGTAAATCTCAATATATCTGCGCTAAAATTATTTTAGTCTCTTATAATCATTTGTGAGACATGATTTTTGGCCTTGGTGAATCCATGTGTAGTTCTCTCTTAGTTTTAGGCACATGCAAGTGGCTCTCATGCTGCTTTTTCATCTCGTTACCGTCTTCGTCTTAGTCATCGGAAATAAAGTCGTCAATGAAACGAAACCCACTGAGTGCTTCACCTCACTGGAGCATGTTGGCCACCAAATGAAAAAGCACACTGGTACCTTTGTTCGACTGGAACACAAACAGAATGGGTCGTATTTTTAGACGGCCACAATGCACCAGCTTCTTGATGTTGTATTACTGTAAGCGCAATTGCTTTTGGAGCTTGTATCAGGATCAGATTGCACTGCAGAGACAGAGATCCTGAATCTCAAAGGGAATTAACACGACTGCTAAGAGGCACAGATCTCATTTAGAACAGAAAATAGCTCCCTCAATTGCGCGCTGACATGTATAAGTAATATTAGATGTTATTTCCTGTGTCCACATAAGTCTTGTTTAAGGTCTTTACTGCGGGGGTTGATTTGTGATGAGCAAACGCTGCGCAATGACAAACTATCGATCGCAGTGATTGATGGTATGAGGGGGCATCTACATCACAAAGAAGAATCAATAGCAAAAAAGCTAAGAGGAAGGGAAAGTAAAGAAATGCAGCTTGGACCATTCAGTCGTCATCATTTTGCCATTACTTATGACCCCAGGAAATACCTCATCAGGTTCCTAGCTGGTCATAGTTTGCCAAAAAGTTTTTAAATATGCCTCTTGATCGTGAAGTTTCCTGAAAATCATTCTGCTGCAAATTTACAAGTCACTATTTATCTTTCAGGACTGATAAGCTCATCATTGATTTTTTTAAGAAACAATATAAAACAGCAAGCTCTGGAGAAGAAATATGCAACTGAACAGAGTGATGGAGCATTGGCTAGGCGCATTAACCTAACAGATGGATTACTACACAATTATCCGTGTGCCACTAGTGGAGACACGTTTCTCCTACATCTACAGGCAGAAATATGAATTTGAAGGCTTGGAAATGAGTTTCTTGCAAACACAATCAGCATTCATAAAATATAACACTAATATATGGCTAATCTAAACCTCTGACAGACTGCACAGAATGCTCAGCATTATTTTGCCATTACTTATGGCCCCAGGAAGTAGCCAAAAGTACCCAATCAGTTTCCCAGCTGGCCAAAGCTTGCCAAAAAGCTTTTAAATATCATATCATGAATTCTGCTGAAAATCATTCTGCTCACAACTCACAAGTTCGCTATTCATCTTTCCAGACTGATAAGCTCACCACTGGCTCATTGATTTTTTTAGGAAACAATATGAAACAGCAAGCTCTGGAGAAGAAGAAAAACGCAAGCGAACAGAGGAATGGAGCATTGGCTGGGCACATTAACCTCATGGAGCCAAAGGGTATGTTTCTTGGCTTTTTCTTTCTTCCACAGAAAATTCCATTGAGAAAGATGCTTCAGTCATGACAAGGGAAACCCAGCATCCATTCTGTGCCTTTTATATGGTGAAGCGCCCTCCGGGGACTCCCCACTCTCATGTAGACTGTAAAGGGTTCTGACTGTAGGCTATGCATCACTCTTTTAGAGTTCAGTCAAACGAAGCCAAGCCTCACTCACACATTAAGAGGAAATTCTCGTCATGGTGTGTTCAGAATCCTGTCGTCCAAACAACTTAGATGAATTAAAGCATGAATGGAAGTCTTTCATTGAAAATGTGTTTTTATTGAGCACACTTAGCTGGAAGTCATGGACTTCTACACAATTATCCATGTGCCACCAGTGGAGACACATATCTTCTACAAGCTCAATTGGTGAAAATATTAAATTGAATACTTAAAAACACATAGGCCCAGATTCAAATGTCTTGGGAATCCGTTTCTTTCAAACACAATCAGTATTCATAAACTATAACACTAATATATGACCAAAAGAAATCTTTGACAGACTGCACAGGTCTCAGCAGGTCAACCTTGCATTATAGAATTATTAGAAAACCCATTCCCAGCGGGAAGCACTGAAATAAGATCCCCACATTCAGCAGGTCTGCCTTTTCCTGACCGGTGCAGAATACTGCCGGCCATCTTATCACCATCTCTCACTCTATCTCTCTGTGCTGTCAATCAAATTCCTCCCGACGCTTCAATTGACCAATCAGATTCTCCGCATGCGGGCCAGGGTGATGAAGTGGCAAGGCTGCGATAGTCAAGTGACATTTCAAGGTGCCATCTTGAGATTTGTTGAGATTTGATGGCCTGTTCTTACATTAATGTGTTTTGGCAGTGTGAGTATTAAGAAGAAAAATAGTATGATGCCTAATTTACAGGACAACTAAATTACACTCAAGCATCTGGCACAGAGGTATAAACCACATTTTTATTCTCAGGCAGGAAACTCCTTGTCAAAAATGAATGTACGACCAAATTTAGTCTGATGTCTGAAATCAGTATGAGAATGGCAATGCTATATTAATAACAAGACATACAAGAAGCAATGTGCTCGTCTATAAAATAATCTATTTCCATTTCCTTTCAGAGAGAAAGCTGACTGCATTATTCATAAGCGTATGCTATTTTTTTTCTCAGCACTTCTAACATTCTAGCAGCTACAAATCATTCAGTATATGTCTCTACGGGTGTGTTAACTTTTGCTGTGCTGTTACCTGTTGTTGTGATTGATGATATGTGTTGCTCGCAGTTTTGTTTATAAGGCTATCTGGCCTTTTGTCACAAGCTAGTCTTATACAACTTGGTAAACTGCATCATTTGTTTTACTGACTGCTTCATGGCTTATGTTCATGGAACTACAGAGCACTAGCAATTTCACAAATCTTTGTGCGCTCCCGCTTCTTATTACAAATATCTCAGGCTTCTGGTTACTATTTTAATTATTGGAAATTTTTGTCTTGTAGCAATGTCTGCTCCATTAACAACTGTGCCTGCGAAGATTGTAATCTGCCTAATTTGTTGCGGTCAAATAATTAAGTGTAAATGCAAGTGTAAACAAAGGACATGACAAGATGACCAACTTCTAAAAATGCTAATGTTACTAATAATGAATAAAACTAGGAGGCCTAAGTGCCAGTTAATGTCATGCTAATGGTCTCCATTAGCGCGGTTTCATTGGTTAATGAATGAGTCTATTCACTGTTACATCCAATTAGCTTAAGTCTTTTTAGGGTGTAGGATTTATTTTCAAACATTGCACAATGTCACCAGGTAAATGATTTGGTATTTTTGTACTGCAGTGTGTTCAGGGGCTATTGGTTTAGCTTCATATTTAGAAAGTGAAACACAAGACACCTGACATCACTCTGCTTCCAGATTTACATTCATTGCATCTCCGTAAAGTTGCTTCTGTCTGCAGACCACAGATGATGTGTACTTGAGTCCATATTGACGTGAGAGCAGCTCTGAGCGGTTGTGCCATTAGGGCCATATGGGTGTGGGTGTGTCTTTAAGTCCATATATGGATGTCAATCTTTCTATATACACATAATTTGTTTATTCACTATTTATGAATAGCAAACTGTACAAACGTACACTACCAGTCAAAAGTTTGGACACACATTCTAATTCAATGTTTTTTCTTTATTTTTATTACTTAAAAGGCACTTCATGTCTTAAAGTAATGATGGACTTTTGTTTCTCTTTACTTAGTTGAGCGGTTGTTGACATAATATGGATTA
>JAQQZX010000018.1:10776766-10798081 GCA_030068355.1 Notoglanidium maculatum | reverse complement strand
AGTATTGTTTTACAATGTAGAAAACAAAAAAAAGAGAAAAACCTATGAAAGAGAAGGTGTGTCCAAACTTTTGACTGTTAGTGTATATGTACAGCAGGAACATACACTTTTATTGGTGTGTGCTCAAGAAACGCATCATTGTGACATGCTGACATATAAACAACCCAAACAAATTATCCAGCATCCTGGAACCACAAAAATACAGAACTGATTACGCTATTTTCAGTATTAAATACATCACTAACAAGTACCTGTTGGTTTAATCGTCATTCAACAACATCTTTTATTTAGATTTATATGCCGTGTGCGTGTGGCTGTGTCAGGGAGTTCTGAATTAAAAGATCTATGCATTGTATTTAATGTATTATGGATGATTTGCAAACAGGATTAATGCCACATTTCACATACTGTACAGTAAACTGTTCAGAGAATACAATTTGTCCACTGTGGTCAGTTCACGACAGCAGATTTTGTTAGCAAGCTAGCTAGCATGCGCTAACCTGATGAGATTTCTATGAGTTCATATTCATAGATGTTTATAAAGCTAGTCAAAGCTACATAAGCTAATCTGACAGGCCTTCTGAGTAAGCCTATCGATAGATGATCATCATTACTATAGCTTACCGACTAGCTAAACAAGCTAACCTGACCAAGGGATTTTTTAGGGAGTCATATTCATAATTTTCACTAAAGCTAGCCAATTAGCCAACATGAGCAAATCTGACAGGATTTCTGAGAGAATTAGCCTATTAGGTCATATTTATTAAAAAAAAAAAAAAAAAAAAAATCCAAATTTTGCTTAAAGCTAGCTAACTACTGTACATTAGCTAACCTAATAGAATTTCTAAAAGGAATTTAAAGTCATATCCGTAAATGTTTATATTTTTACAATTTTTTTTAACCCTTCTTTCTAAAAGGATTAGGTCATATTTATAAATGTTTATAATTTTAACTAAAGCTAGCCAACCAGCTACATGATGTAGCCTGACAGGATTTCTAAGAGCAGTTTCAAATCCTATCCATAGAAATGTTTAGCATTTTTACTACAACTAGTCAGCCATATACTTTAACAGAATTTCTAATAGTAGTATTAGGTCATGATTTTCACAAAAGCTAACCAGCTACTTTAGCTACATGAACTCACCTCACAATATTTTATAACAATTATGTTCTTAAGAGCTCATATTCTTCATTGCTAATGCTAGCTATATGGGTAACTAAAGATAATTATTCTGCTTGTTGGACTAGGGACCCACAAAAATTCCAGTATTACATCTGGATACAATTAAAGTATATAAAGGTGAGACAATGTGAAATTAAAGAGCATTTGGTGAACAGACCACTGATATTATTTTTGGCAGGCAGGGTTGCAATTAGAGCAAAGTATGTTATTCTGAACAGTGTGTCTAATTTGAAATCATCATCCCTTTTACTTTGCTTTTCTTTTCTTTCCCTTTAATATGTATAAATGCAGAAAGCAATAGCACTTCCAGAGCTTTGTCCTATTTTAAGATGTTAAAGTATCTCTGCGCCATCCTACAGTATGCAAATATTGCCCTTGTGTTCTTAAGAAATGTTGGGGCCACTGCAGCAAAGATCTCAACTTTTCTCGGCTTTTCTTCCCTCCTAGGCGATCAGTAATGCGCTTCACAGCGCCCACCAACAGAAGATCAAAGACCGAGGAATAAATTATTCCTCACACATCGCACCACATTTATAATGCTTGGATCGGATTCTAGAAAATGGATTACGAAACCAGGGCTGTCTAATGCATATTTAAGGAAAACTTTAATACTGAATTTACAATAATTATTGAATGGGGCTTTTTTCGGCATTCGATAATTAGAAGCTCGAAATGTAAATGAAGGTTTAATTTTAATGCTGCCATGCTGAATAAGTTAGAAGGCCTTCGACACACATGCGATTCAACTCATTGATTATTCACTCGACAGTGTTACAGTGGCAACGAAGAGTTAAGGAGGTACTGCAGGAAGCAGGTAATTAAACCAGACTTGATTGCAATGTCGAGACAGAGAGAGAGAGAGAGAGAGAGAGAGAGAGAGAGAGAGAGAGCAATTCCCAAATTCACATACAAGTCCAATACAAAGCAGCATTTCTAAAACTCTCTTTTCAACAATGCTCCCAACTCGTGCCATGTCTAATTTATTTCATTCCAGCAGAGCAGTCAATCAAAAGGCCTATGGTTTATGACTTGTCAAGTCAGGTGGTATATCTCTGCTTATTAAAACTGTTTATCTGTACCTCCTGTAATGCCATTTCAGTCCTTTTGTTCTACCTATGAACAGATGGCATCTACGGCTTTAGAATCTGTGAACATGAGACGGCTTGACGACTTCTGCCACTAGTAGCCATAAATGAAAGCTAATAGGGTATCTACCCAGAATGTCATCCATTTTTAACGACGATTGTCTTTTTGGTCAATAATGTTCGTCCTTTAATTTCACTATTAAGTCATTATGAATGAAGCTTTTTTTTTGCACATACACAAATGTAACCAGAATCGGTAAGAACTTGCCAGTGTCAAAACTATATTGAAATATTAAATATTAGATATTTTAAATAACAATAATTGATATTATTTTAAAAAGTGACACACTTTTTTGATACACAACAACGTTTTTACACTTGGCTATAGTGGAAACGATGCTACAAACATTAATGGAGGCACTTTACTTAAGCAGATTATAATGCCTCTCAAAGAATTAGTTTGGTTGGTGCTTATTTGATGACGTCATCCTGTTTTTAGTCATTCATTCATTTTCAGTGACCTCATCATTCTGGTCAGGGTCAAAGATCCAGAGCCTATGACTGGAAAACACCAGATCCAAGGCAGACGAATATACCCAGGAATACCAGTCCGTCGCAGGACATTGTATAACACACATTCACATTTCAGGACAATTCAACCTAGCTAATCAAGCATGGTTTTGGGAGGTGGGTGGAAACTGGAGGAAACCCAAGCTCAGAAGTGAAGCACAAACCCTGGAGCTGTGAGGTGACAACGGTCCCTGCTGAGCCACCATGCCTCCCCATCGTTAATCTATTCGCCAAACAGAACGATAAATCATGATTAACCTCTTCCTTTCCTCAGAGGCGGCTTCATTCCTGCTCTTAAACATTAAGAGTATCCAAGTGTGCCCAAGTGTCATATACAGGATGGATGTAACATTATCATTACACAAACACCCTTCTCTTTAGGGTGATGTGAAAATAGTCGCTACGCATGATAGAAGCTTGTTGGGAGATTCTGACAGGATGCTCACCCACGCGCTTACCACAAATAGCTCAGTGAAAACATTATAAAAAGCCTTAAGGCCCACTCTCTGCTGATTTTCATCCATCCGGCCTCACACCACACCACTTTGAATGAGTAATCCGCAAAAAAGGTGAGTAGAGAAAAAAAGGACTGAGGAACAGGAAAGCGTCCACGCAGGCGTAGGATAGTGTGACTCTCAAGACACAATGCGTTTGACTCCTGCAAGATTATTATTAGCGCTGAGATATGCATGTCTGTGTCTGACCAGCACACAAGAAAAAGCTCTGGAAAGGGCGACTTTCTCCAAGAGGCTACAATGATGAATGTTTAAAAAAACCCTCAGCACACACCCAGTGACACAATAAAATGACGTTCATACAGAAAATACTAGTTGCATATAGTTTTAGGAGTAGTCAAGTTGTTAAAAAATAGAGAGCAAAGACCTGAGGCGATCATTTAAACAATTCTGATTTAGCTTGGAGAGATTTCTAGATCTGTAGAGACTGGAAATGACAGGTATTAAATGTGATTTTTATTTTTTTGGTTTTGATTTTGCATCACCTTGTCACTTGTCATCAAGAAAGCAATTTGGTATTGCTTATAGATATACAGGCTTGATAAGGAGCTTACTGTTGTAATGACTCAAATATCACCTCTGTATAAGTGTCTGGTAATGATCCATATCACAACAGCAGGTTTATTCTAAATTAACACAATTCTGCATTTTTTTTCTTTGTATCAAGTGAAACCTTTCTTTCTTATTTGCAGTATGATCCGATATTTAATTTCTCAGGTAAGTCCTCTGCCAAAAATATTCAAACATCCATACTGTTTGGTTATCATGCTGTAGAGATATCCCATCTAAAATGTCAATACAATTCTGCAATATTTTGTGTAATACTAATACCCTGGAGGTTAGATACAGTTTGGACACGCTAATCTGGGTAAAGATCACCACCTTTATTTACATCTGGGGATGTGTATCCTTATACTCTGCCTGGTTTGTAAAATGCAATAAATAGCGTAATCTAATCTAACCTAACATTTACCACAAACAAACAAACAAAAAAAAGAAAATCACAAAACCTGTGTTTACTTTTTGCATAAAATCAAACTGAAATATTAGTCTATAAGGGAAAAATAAAACAAGTAATATTTTTAAACAGATATTATAATATGAACGATAACATGCCTAATGAATCATTGCGTTATGAGCTATAGTTTCTGAATAATCAGTACTGAAATCATACAGCAGTGCATTAGGTTATTGATTACTGCACAGATGATCTTAAGGATATTCTTGTATAGCTTTAAGACAGACGCACAGAATACATTTTCAATGTAATCATAGTGGTTTAACCTGACTGCTTGTAAACCCAAATTGCACGGGGGGAAATCCAGCGAGGGCAGAAGTTAATGGAGTCTGAAATGAAGTGAAATTGGAACAAAAAGGCCCCGCGTTGGTAAGCGTTCATGAGTGACGCTCCCCGGTGGATTATAACGCGAACAATGAAAGGGAGAGAGCGCGCGCGCGCGCGCGCAAGGCTTCTGCTGCTGGGTGGCAAAAGCACCGGATGCGACTGACAAGAAGATGCGACTGTGCATCCCGTAGTGCAAAGCCAACATACAGCACACTGGTGCACATTGTGATCCAGAAACAAAGCTTATCCTTATCCACATGCATTGAATAACTGTACAACGCATACGGCTCGCGCATCATGTTTGCTTCTGGTAAACCAATTAACCAAGTATTTGTGTAAACTGTAGGTTACAGTATAATAGAGGTGAAGAAAATAAATGCTAAATTACTTAGGGTGGGGTGCTTGAACTAAAAATACAAAACACAACCACAACCCGGAGTCAAATTAAGCTAATCATTGCATGCATTCTTGTTAATATATATATATATTCATGAAACAACACAGAAAGGCCGTCTACCTTTGTTGTCGCTCCGTTTGCAGCGATGGGACAAATTCATGTGTGCTCGCGCTTCATGTCCTCAGCGCGAGCGACTCTAGAGTGTAGCCTAATTCCGCGTATCCCGGACACAGAGACTGAGACTGAAGACAGTGTCTCAAAGCTTCTGGAGTCGCAGGTTAAACCTCTTTTCGACACCGTTATCTCCGCGCCCCCATTTTCCTACACAAGCTTTCGTCGGCTGCACGCTCGAGGGGAGAAAAGGAGGTGGTTGATGTCATCGATAGCCTACTCCGAGGTAAAAAAAAAAAAAAAAGCTGTTTCTCCTCCTTGGTACCCTCCCTCCCTTATCTCCAAGCCCCGCCCCCTCTCTTCAGTCACGTGACGAAAGGCGCTCAGCATCCTCAGGAGAGCCTTGGGTAGGCTGAGAAACAATTAGCGTGCTCACATTCGCTTTTTCTCAACCCAGACCTCGAAAACAAGACGCAGACTGTTAGACATAGACTAAGAGTGCACCGGAAACGTTTATTCAGCTATCTAGTGTAGTGTTTTTTCCTTGTTTGAACCCATTTTCAACCCCATGCGTGTATGTGAATTTTACTCCATGGAAAGCCCTAGAGCACAACCTGTACCTTTTCAAAACCAGAAAAATCAGCTTAAATATAACCAGAAAATATACTTAAATAAAAAAAAAAGTCAACTACACTCTCAGAAAAATCACTGGCATGGCTTTGTATCTTATTGTGTATATTTTACCTGTAAATGTGCATGTAGTGGACTGTACTATAAAAGCTAATTAAAGGTACAAAACCAGTCCTTTAGCTCCAATTAATTGAAGTACACTATATTCATGTTTCATGAAAAAGATACGTACTGTTCATACCTACATACACAAAGTGATCAGCCATAACATTAAAACCACTGGGAGATGGCATGAATAACATTGATTGTTTCATTACAATGGCACCTGTGACGGAGTCGGATATGTTGGATAGCAAGTAAACAATCGGTTCTTAAAGTTGATGCGTTGGAAGCAGGAATGAATAATGGGTAGGCGTAAGGATCTGAGCGACTTTGACAAGAACCAAACTGTGATGGCTGGATGACTGGGTCAGAGCATTTCCAAAATGGCAGGTCTTGTGGGATGTTCCCCGTATGCAGTGGTTAGGACCTACCAAAAGTGGTCCAAGGACAGGCAAAAGATGAACCAGCGATAGGGTCATGGCCTAGCAAAGGCTAGCCCATCTGGTTTGATACTACAGACGAGCTACTGTAGCGTAAATTGCTGAAAAAAGTTAATGCTGGCTATGATCTAAAGGTGTCAGAACACACAATGCATTACAGCATGCCCATGCTGACCCCTGTCCACCACCGCAGGCACCTACAATGGGCAAGTGAGCATCAGTGCTTGATCTGCTGCTAATGTCTTGGCGCCAGCACACTTCTTTATACTTGTGGGTCCATTGTGTTTTGGTGGCACAAGGGGGACCTATACAATATTAGCCAGGTGCATTTAATGTGATGTTTACGATCCAGAGTCTATCCTGGGAACACTGGGCACAAGACAAGGACGTACCATGAATGAAATACACTGCACACACTTATTTACTTATAATAGTGAGTGAAATTGAGTTTGCTATTGCACATACTGGCATGTTTTTGGGTGAAACTACACACAGAGCTCAAGATCAAACCCTGAAGTTGTGCTGTGGCAATACAAAGCCCTGTACCTTCGAGCTGTTCCCAGTTATAAAAGGTACATAAAAAAATCATGACAACCTATAATTTAATTTGCACAGTTGGAATAAATGGGTTAATGTAACTAATGTAGCACAATGTGAACTGCATGATATCATCAGAGTGGGCACACTGCAAAAGAGTGACAGCAAATGAGTGATCACCTTCATATCATATTCTGCCATTGAATGGTGACAAGAAAACACACCTATAACTCAGACTTGGTTCTCCAGCACGATATGGACCACAGCCCAAAATTCTACTAATACTAATACTAATAGTAATAAATTCTAATATAACAATCTGAACTGTAGCTGCTTCAAGTTGAGCCATCTTTGTTCAAAATGTACTTGTCATTAATGACCATTATATACATAAAATCAATCATATTTGGACTTAAACGATCTATAATTTGCGGTTAAAAGTGACTAATGAGCTTTTGTTCATTCAGTTTATAGGTAATAGTATGAAATAGGCAATTCTTTTTAAGAGATAAATGTATTACTTAACACTAACAAGTTAATAATATTTGAGGCATTTGCATGATGCTAGCATTATTTACTAGCTATAATGGTCTGGTCTCTTTCAAGACTTAATATAGCTAAGATGAATTGAAAATTTGTGCGAATTAGATATTTGCCTAAACAATTCCCATAATAGACTCGAGTTCCTCAAGAGATTGAGAACTAATATACTACAAGCTTAGTCCTGTAAATTCTCATTTCTTTCCACAACTATCATCCACCTTGATTTAATCAGTTGATAAAAATGTAATCTTGCAGCATCCGCATCACTGTCCGCTATTTTAAAAGTAATGTGTTTGATTGGATTCTGCTTTACTTCACTAAGTTATATTTGATAAGAGCTTTCTGGCTAATGAATATATAAATGCAATTCGAATGCACTGGTGCCGACTCCTGAGGATCTATCTCACCATCTAATTTTAGTTAGCCTACTAATCCAACATAAGTCTCTAATATTTAGATGCTACTGAAGACCTTATAATTAGGTTGCTCAGATGAGTCAGTCTGGAGCTGGAACTAAACCACACAGGGAGTCAGGTCTGAAATGAACAGGGCTGGGCACACGACATGTCTATACGTACAGACGCAGACTAAAGTTGGTGTGTTACACATTGTACCAAAATTAAATGAAGCCCTGTTCAGTTCTGAAATCGTGCCATTGATATGGCTCTTTTTTTTTTAAGGTATTTTGGTTCTTTGGTTTAGGCGAAGTTTAAATTTAAGACCACGGTTCCAGTGAGCATTAAGCTGTGTAATTTGACTTTTATAGACAATGAACTGATACAAAATAACACATCCTTTGTGGATTGGAGCACAAAGCTATTCAGGAGCATGTGACCAATATTCTCAAATTAACTTCTAGGATCTAACTGTAAAAGTAGCAGGTTCTTTTCTCATCACTAAATGAAGGTTATAAAAACTTACCCTACCGTGTATGTAATACTGCCGTTATAAAAAAAAGAAAAATATATAGAAAAAGAAAAATCAGTGATGGAATGATGCAATGCCTGGAACATCACAACAGTGTTTTATTAGCAATTTTTCATTCATTAAAGAACAACATGTACTTTTTTTATTTGTCTTAGGCACATGCAAAGAAATGCTGTCAAGTAAATATGACTTCAAAAATAATGAAAATAATCTTTCTACTTATAAGAAAAATACAATAACGTGCAGTTAACAGTAACAAACTAAACAACATCAATATTTGCTTTTTTTTTATTTTTCCTAAATAGTAGTCCCAGGAATAATATGTGCAGTTTTATAAGGAAATGAGCTGTATGTTTTACTGAACATCTTTGGAAAACCTGCCACATTTCTTCTGGACATTTGGCTGTTGAACTTGCTCTGAGTGCAAAACCCAGCAGCCTTCATTATGTCTGAAAAATGGTCTCTTATGTAATATTATGTTGCTTTCTTTACTGAACCAGAAACGTTTTTCAAATACATATTATTTTCTGGAAAAGTAATGTTTGGAAATAGAAAATATTTTTGTACTGAATCAGTAATGCTGAATTAATAAAATAAAAAAAATAGGATGCTAAGACTTTTGCACAGTACTGTACGTTTAATGTTGTGGAACGCCCTCGAATCATTTACATCATTTGGCAGACACCCTTATCCAGAGCGACTTATTTTACACAAGTGAGCAGTGAAGGTTAAGGGCCTTGCTCAAGGGCCCAGCAGTGGCAGCTTGGCAGTGCTGGGATTTGAACTCACGACCTTCCAATCACTAGTCCAACGTCTTAACCACTGAGCTACCACAGACCAAGTTAGTGCACAGAATCAAGTTAGTTCTGTTATCACTCACATGTTATTCAGTCTGGAGACACTGGAAACTTCCAAAGATGTTAAATAAATGTCCTAACAAGAACATTTTAGAATAATTACATACCTTTTGTAACTGGTTCTTTGGCGTGTCAAATATACAAGTCCCTGTGTAAGCTGTGACTGTAGAAATGATAACATATATAACGTTAATATAAATATGTGGTTTTCTTATCAGAGCTGCTGTTACAGAAAACTACCCAATGCAATCATAATCATGAATTTTGTGCAGTGTTATATAATATATTAACGCAAAACAGATAACATTACTGAATTTAATGTCAGGAATAAAAGAAAGAAGAAAAGAAAGAAAGAAAGCAAACAACCTCTGTGTTAAGTGCCCTGTTTCAGGAGAGACAAAATGGACACCTGATTGATGTCAGATAACTGGTGTTTCCCAGATACATTAGCAGATCCACAACTCTGATGATCCATTTAATTCTCCTGAGAAAATCAAACAAAAACCAGGCTACAAGTGATGCTGCGAAATAAAGGGTTTGCCTGCTCGACTCAGAGCAGATGAGGGAATAAGGAGCATACGCTAAAAATAGAAAAGGGTGATTTTTCAGCTCATGACTTCTTTTAGAGGGAGATGATTGTATGGTTGTTCTTGTTGAAGAAAAGCTGTCAGATGTCTGATGTCTGTCCTTTCAGATTGCATCACTTGATACACACTTGCTCTCTGAGAGGACAGAAGCCTGGCCCTGTCAAAGTCAGACACAAAGAAATCCATTTTGTCTCTTTTCTAGTAAATGACCAAATCTCACTTGGTTTGAAGCCTGTGATGAAAAAAATATATATCTATGGTATACTGCCACCTTGTGGCTATAGAGTCTTCGTAGACTGCTGGGGAAGCCTTAAGCATGTGTAATCTGAGTAAATGAATGTTGTTACTATACTATAAATACATTTCCAAGAAAATATATACTTTTTACTACCTGCTTTTTAGTACTTATTACAAATCTCGATGGCCGCATCAGCTCTCTTTCACTCAATGCTCCAATCACATCAGTTTCCTATCCAGTTAAGTTCATCAAGGATCATGCCAATTCCATTTCAGCCATGAGCTTCTCATGATACACACCTTAGTTACAGCTATATGTGTGCATTTGAATATGGATGAACCATTGGACTGTAGTGTAGAACTTGAGGATGAACACCTCTGGCTCTACCCCAGGAAAGTGGTCAATATGCTGGAGTAAACAAAGATTCATATCAAATGAGGTGTTTCATTTGCCTCCATAGAAAGTATGAATTCATGTCTAATTAAAAAAATAATAATAAATAAATAAATAAATAAATAAATAAATAAATTAAAAAAGGTATGTTTTGATAATTTGCAAACATTTAACCAAGCCAGTTTTCTTGGTCTTGGTGATATTCCTGCCTAGGCTACTAGAAACGATGTTTTCAGGCAAAACTGTGTAGTTGTATTAAACACAAACCATCTAACAGTTTTAGTTAAGCAAGAAGTTATTTCTCACATGAAATATGACTGGTTTTAATGTCTAACTTTTTAATGTTTGAGTAATTTTAAAAGTAGTGACAGTTTCTTTCACTTGATGATATTTTTGGCTGGATACTTCCACATTTTCATACTTTCTCTTACGTATAATTTTGCTGTACTTTGGCCAGCCCTGGTCCTGTACAGCAGAGAGGCTAGCAAGGACAGGCAGATGTTCTCAGTCTGAGATGTGGCGAGACAAAAAAAAAGAAAAGAAAAAAAAGGGAAAAACCCTCATCTTTACAGCAAGTCTGCTTGTCCTTCTCATAAACGTGGAAAGATTTTATACTCTTAAATATAAGACAATCACATGAACCATACATTATAGTTATGATATCAAACCTAATTTATTCATTAATTCAACTTTAGTAACCTCTTTCTTCTTGTGGATCTGGAGCCTATCCCAGGAACGTCGGGCGTGAGTTGGGAATACACCCTGGAAGGGATGCCAGTTCGTTGCAAGGCACCACACACACCCACATTCAGACAAAGAGGCAATTTACCGGATTCATGCCAATACTGGAATGTTTTTATGATACTCAACAAAGACAGCAACCTGAGCTCAGGATCGAACCATGGACGCAGGAGCTCTGAGCTCTTCAACCAAATTAATTTTACCTTCAAACCTCAGACACATTTTACCGGTAACAATCCCACCATCTGTTATCATATTATTGCTTATTAAAAACACAATTCATTAAATTAATTAAAAAAAACATTAGTGGTGCAATCACTTTCTCCATCATTTTAGTCAGATGACAGATATTTAAACATAGATATTCATCACAACTGTGGAATAACGATGCTCTGAGCTGTGTTTACAATCCTGCCGACATGTGTTTGGGTCAAGGCAGTTGGATATACTGTAAACTGTATATTGCGCATAGCTCTGTCTATATAAAGCCCCACAGCTGACAGAGAAAATCAATTCATGAGGGCAAAGGAATTGCCTGTAAACCTCTAGAGATAAATTTGGGAAAAACCATTTAAGCTATCAAGGTCCCGAAAAATACACTGGCTTCCAGCATTCTTAAATAGAAGAAGCTTGACTCAAACTGGAGTCCAGCCAAACTGAGTAAATGGGGTAGAAGTGTGTTAGCAGGCAGGTGATCGGGTCTTTGTGGTAGCGCGGGCAGACAGAAGCCCCTCAATACAAAAAGGTCAAAATGCTGTTAAAGTTCTCATGCCATGAGAGACAACATTCTGATGAAACCAAGATTGAACTTTTTCCTGACTGACAAGCATTACATCTGGAGAAAACCAGGTACTCACCAAGACAATTGCATATGTGTGTGTGTGTGTGTTTACCATACTGTAAACCCATCTAACCTCTCTGATTGGATGAATGACAACATATTGACTTATGTAATTTTATACATCCTCTCAACACAGTACTATTTGCTTTTATAATATACAGTGGCGCTTGAAAATTTGTGGGTCCTTTAGAATTTTCTCTATTTCTGCATAAATATGATCTAAACCATCATCAGATTTTCACACAAGCCCAAACAGTAGATAAAATGAACCTAATTAAACAAATGAGGCAAACTTGTATACTTGGTCATTTATTTACTGAGGAAAATGATCCAATATTAGATATCTGTGAGTGGCAAAAGTATGTGAACGCCCAGGATAAGCAGTTTGAAAGAGAAATCGGAGTCAGTATTTCAATCAATAGAATGACAATCAGGTGCTGAGTGGGCACTTTTTTTTTATTATTATAAAGGGTTCTGTACACTTATAGAAGAATCATGATTTATAATCCCATTATCCAGTGTCACCCTGAAGAGGATGGGTTCTGGTCTGGTTCCTTCAAGGTTTCTTTCCCATGTTGTCTCAGAGAGGTTTTCCTTGCCTTGGCTTGAGATCTAACTATAAATCCACATCCAGATTCCTGTAAAGCTGATCCAAATCAAATTGAATTTGAAATTGAAAAATTAAGTTGATGTAATTTTGAATGGCTATGATACTGTGCAGTCAGGTGATCAGGTATTATGAGCAGTAAAGTAAAGCCAGTCCCTTGAGGAGAAAGAGAGGCCAGACAGAAGCATTTGATCACTGACTCAGCTGTATACTGTTGCCTTACAGGAACAGACAGCATAGAGAGCGCTACAGAACCCTAAAATAGCCAAGGAAACACCATCATTACCAGGGCAGACCACGTCCTGAACACACACATTCCCTCTGACATTCACCACACACTATTTATACCTTAAGAGCTGATGTGGAAAGATCATCTTTCTACATCCAGTGCAACAAACGTTACGCAGGATCTGCTCACATTCACTTGGAGAAATTGGGTGAATTTAGAAGAAAGGTAAAGCTGTGATGTGGGTGTGAACTGTGAGAAACTGTTCTTGGACAAGACATAAGAGGTACAGAGTATGAAAGACAGATACTTGAAAGAAATGCAAAGGAAAAGAGATTCTTGTGGAAAAGATCGGTGAAATATGGTTTTGAACGGAATCTGTAGGTTAGTCGATTTAGGGTGAATTAATTTTTAATAAGTATTCATTCTTAAAAAATCATTAGACAAAGATATAGAGCTAATAGGAAAAGAGAGAAAGAAAAAAAAGAACAAAAGCGTGAAACAAAATGAGAAATGCTCAGCCCTTCTGTGTGCACCTATTGTGTGTTGGGCGAAGCTGCTGATCGGTCAACTTCGAAGCACATTGTGACATCAGTGAAGAAAATCTTGAAGATTGCAATCAAAAATATATTCTTTAATTCTTGCAAAAACACAGTTTGAATGGAGTCTGTTTGTTAAGCTGCTTGTGCTGTATGAATGATTAAAAAACGTATTACAACAGTAACAATACTGAACTAGCTTGCGAACTAGCGAAAGAGAAATAAACTCCATAAGGCAGGTGGGATAAATGATTGCATAGTGAGTTCACATTCAATTAAACCCGGCTGTGAAATTAAACCCAGAGAAGGAATGCGAAAATTACTTTTTGGTTTGGTCTGGTGTACTCCAGCTACAAAAGGCCCGAGGATTAAACCTACAGTTTGCTTTAACCTTACTGATCATACAGACCTTTGATCACGTCCTCATCTTGATGGTCAGCAAAACAACCAAATACGTCTCTTTAGTGCCCTCAATTCCTTTCAGCATGCACATATTGCCTAGGAACATTCCCAATATGCTCTTTCATTAGCACTAATAGTCTGCCCTTCATCCTAAATACGCTCCAAGTAGTTCTAACCTCAGTTTCAGCCCAGAACCCTCTTCCGCCTCTTTAAATCAAATATATTAAGGCCCTCTGGGAGTAAAAGCACCATGCACAAATAAATCCAGCTGTCTACCCACATCACGCATCCTTAATTTCTAAAACAAACATCTGTCAGAAAGCCAGAAAAAACTGTCAAAATCATCCAAGCAGAAACACAATAATGATTTATGGTACTTAATTAACTGAGTAGCTTCCCACACCAGTGTCTCTCAGTTCATGCGCTCCTGTGGTTGTTTGACAGCATTTTCTGATTCTAATAACAGTTATGCAACTGTGCAGTGTACACAATGAACAATATCCATTTATCAACCTTAATTAACCAAAAAAAAAAGCCACCCACACCAGTATTTTCCCAGATCTGAAGTTCTACACTCTTGAAATTTCTTAGTTTCTCTGCGCTTAAAATAATTTCAAGCCTTTCAGGAATGTAAATCAAATGTGTTAGTTAATAAAATCTTAATGTGCAGAGTAAAAGGATCTTTACTCTCAGGACCCAGAACTGAACAGGCAGGAAAGGGGGCCTACACCCTGAATGAGGTGCCAGTCCATGGCAGGGCACCATGCACACACACACACACAAACACACACACACACACGCGCGCATTCACACACCCACTCACACCTAGCAGTAACTTAAGTTTCTGGAGTTGGGAAAAAAATGGAGGACCCAGAAAGGAAATACAGACAGAGAGAATATTCTAAGGCACCATATAGTATTATGCTCTCCTAATGTACACTGCCTGCGCAAAAAAAAAGGTTACAACGTGGATTTAACAAAGCAAATAGGCAAGAGCCGACCATTGGATAATTACTGCATGGATGATTACGTTTCAGCTGGCAACAAGTTATTCAACCCTGACTGATGCAGTGAGTAGCTTCTCATTTCTTAAACAACCATGTCGGAAGACACATCCTGCGGTCGCGGAAAAGATGTTAATCTGTTTCATAAGGGGCAAATTATTGGCATTCATCAATCAAAGAAAACATCTAAGGAGATTGCTGAAACTACTAAAATTGGGTTAAGAACTGTCCAACGCATTATTAAAAACTGGAAGGATATGAACCATCATCTTCGCGGAAGAAATGTGGTCGGAAAAAAATCTTGAATGATGGTGATCGGCGATCACTGAAACTTTTGGTGAAATCAAATCAACAGCTGAACTCACGGCTATGTCCAACAGTGACAGTAAGAGCATTTCCACACGCACAATGTGAAGGGAACTCAAGGGATTGGGACCAAACCGCCGTGTAGCCTTAAGAAAACTCTAGAAATCTCCTTAAGGCTCAAATTGTGCGAGTGGTTCAGGGAGCATGAGACATCATTTTCACACATGGAGTCCAGACCTTAACCCCATTGAGAATGTTTGGGATGTGCTGGTGAAGAATTTGCACAGCGGTCCGACCGTCCCATCATCTCTACAAGATCTCGGTGAAAACTTAATGGGCGGAAATAAATGTTGTGACATTGCAGAAGCTCATGGGAACGATGCCACAGCGAATGCACGCCGTAATCAAAGCTAAAGGTGGTCCGACGAAATATTAAAAGTGTGTGACTTTTTTTGTTGGACAGGCAGTGTATTTTGTCTGCATTTATATTTCTATTTATTACTTGATTTACATGATTTTAATTATACTCATTTGATTAGCATTTCCAGCATTTTTTCTTTTATAATCTATTTATTTCACTATTCATTTAATTATTTCTGAATGACCTTGTGCTGTTCAAATATGTCCTTATTACTACAGGTGGATCGATCGCAAACTGCGTAGCTCGATTATACATGCACAATCTAACATGGGTTAAAAACCTGCTTAGTGAATCAGAACAAGTGGCTCAGTTCTCCACTAAGAGGCGACTCTTTAGGCTACTAAAATAGCTCAATCCCAGTTTTTCAATACTTGCATTTAATTAATTTGGCTGACACTTATCCGAAACGACTTACAGTTCGAAAAATATATCTGTACAATTGAGGGGTTAAGGGCCCAGGTGTGGCCAGCTTTATAGGCATACACACTACCTGATTTTGCATCTGTGATATTTTTATGGAAAGCCATAGCAAATTTGTGATATAGTTCAGACCATATAAATTTATTTTTTAATATTCATAATAATATTTTGTTATTAGGCATCAGTACAGAAATCTGGAGGTTTCTATTTGGATCCCTATTGCGCATGCAAGCTCAGCAGCCGGTCGTAGGTCATTTACTACTTTACCCAGTGCTGACTCGGTAACTGTGATGAGGCCTAGATCCGAACAGAAGAAAATCAATCACCATTTTCAAATCAGTGATTTCTATTCATGTATGAGCTTTGCTGCCGAGCTACAACCTTTCCAGGATCTTGGAGATAACGGTTTTAATATTGACAGGATCAAGGCCAGGTTTCTTCTGCTGAAGGCTTTCCTCACCGCTTGTCACTATGAAGGCCATATACAGCGTATGATTTACACCATTTTCATCATCAAAGCTTTTAGTGACCCTCATGCCCTGTGGATGGGTGTGGATTCCTGCAGGAAGAGACCACTCCCATCAGGATAGAAATGCTTCATCATAGTTTCATCAAACGTGGTCAGTCAGAAGAACCTTGAATTGATTTGCAGTCACCTTGTGGGCCTGAAGTGTAACCTAAACCATGTCACACCACAACTGAGCCACTAGTTCTGCCCTAATTTGTCATATGTACTTTGTTATTTAACAGCAGTGGATCGGGGGCAGCAGTAAAATATAGATCAGACTGAACTCAGACATTTACTGAGAGCTCTGGAAATGCATCGTGACCTGCTGTTGCTTAAATAATGGGAATGTTACCCATTACCTAGAGAAGGCAGATTCTACAAAATGGTTGCAAATAATGCATTATATCGTAAATAGTGAAGAAACTTGGACATACTCTGCCGCATAGTAATACAGGACTGAAATATACACATGCAATTTAGCACAGGAATGTAGGTTGCCAAACAGGATTCTCTCCTATGCATAACATACCAAAGCAGCAGCTTATTTAATGCATGTGAAAAAAAAACATCATCTCCACACCCATTCTTTTTCACACACACACACACACACACACACCCAATAGTTATTTTATTTGGTTTTTTTTATTTATTCAGGCCTCTCCAAACCCATTTGAATGGTCTTAAATTAGTCAGAGCTGTCACATAGCACCGAGACAGCATCCTTGCTTTAGAGGCTAAGTAGTGTTAGCATGTTTCAAAGTGCTTTCATTTGAGTAGGATTTACAGTGAAACCAGCATGTTGACATAAAAAGAAAGGTCAATCAGAAATAAGACCGCAATAAGAGTCACACACGTGGAGCTTGCTGTCCTACTTTGAACAGACCCAGGTTGCCAGATCTGTTGACGGAAATCCACCTTTACTAACAAAACTGCATAGATATTGAAGGTTACCCCAGACGTCTCGTACTGGGTAAAGTGCCAAGTCCTAAACGTTTGTAATTTTACAAAGAAGGGAGAAGCCACAAAGGCCAATTTCTCTTCTGCTCTCGTACGGTTAATGAAGTGCAAAGCATACCGCAGATGTCCCACCATCCCGTCATCACCCACTTAGATACGCTTATACAAGGGGTAATTCAACCATACCATGCTGATGTGGCCAAGTATAAATGAATGTTAATGTCCACAGCTAGCATGACCTCATCAGCACAGCAACACTGGCTTTCATTCATTGCTAGCCACATTAGTCCTGCTTGTTCTGATAATTATAGAACCCAAAATAATGAGTACTTAATGCTCGAGAAGCAAAATGCATCAAATTGAGAAAAAAAGAAAGGCTATTATTTGGCACAAAAGGCATCAGCCTGCAGGCCTAAGTCTTTGATATTATAACATGGGGATGTTGAATAAAACCACATCATAGTGTGAGATTTGGTGAGAGAAAGTAATCAGATCAAAATGTCATTATTAATACTGATGTCTTGCTCTTGCATTACAAAATGGGCATGCAAAAACTGTCTAAACTAACCACACTTCATTCCCTTCCACACACAGCCAGTCAGCGAAGTGCATCGTTGCCAATTATAATGCAGATTTTCAACCTTGCCTTAATGCACCATCACCATTTAAACTTTATACACTAATACATACAGGCAAAATTTTTTCATTCCCTGATCACAGAATAATAAAAGGGAACATAAAAAAGGGCAGAAAAAAAAAAAGAAAAAGAGGCAGACTACAAATAAAGCCTGAATCAAACGTAGTCTTTCCCCCTTCAAATAGTAGAGCATCAAAGTCTCAGTTCTTCGGTTTCTTTTTCCTTCAACAAGCCCTTACAAGGCGGAGAGACGAAAGTGGAGACATAAACGAGCACACTGCTGAAAGTACAAATCTTTCCCTGTTTGTGATTATTACCCTGGGATTATTGCTGTGATTCAGATGAAGCCTGAGGAAGTGGTGAGGAGGCTTAAGATTTAGTCCGCCTGATAAAGAGAGGGGCAGGTGGAGCAGGAAGACAGGGAGGATGGTGAGGTAACATCAGTGCAACAAAATGAAGGCCTCCGTTTCATCACAACGATGCTCAGAAACAAGCGAGACCTGATGTAGGGGTAAGAGGAGGGAGAGGAGACAAAGACAGGTTCGGGAAGTTGCTCAGAAACAGACGACGGGGTCTGAACCTGGACTCAATTTTGAGTCAGGATTTTGAGGTAAGGTCAGTGGAGCTCGATGAAGGCCTCCATTTCCTCCGAGACGAGCCCTTTGTAGGGCACTCTGTGTCTCTCGACAGCACGGGCAGCCAGGCACTGCAGCGTGACGTGGGTGAGAGGGTGCAGCGCGTGCCTTGCTCCGCCCGTCTCCTCCAGCAGCTCGTAAGGCATCTTGCGTTGTGCGTTGGTTGTGTCAAAGTGTGCTCCGGCGTGCAGCAGCAGCGTCATCAGTTTGGGGCAGCCGTTACGGGCTGCCACGTGAAGCGGCGTGTTGTTGTCCGAGTCACGCGAGTCTATGTCAGCGCCACACTCCAGCAGCAGCGCAGCCACGGGCAGAGATGGGAAATGCCCGACCGGGTAACGGCCCACCGCTGTTGTGTCCTTATCCACAGCCATGTGCAGGGGCGTGAAGCCGTTCCGGCCCCTCGGGTTCAGCTTGAGTAGCCGGTACACGCTCTGCTTCTTCTGGTACTCCTGCGCCGAGCTGCACTCCAGCTTCTCTAACAGGAATACGAGATGGAGGATGATGGACATAGCTTTAGTGAACTGTGTAGCGTCGGGCTGATTATCCCGCTGTGCCACGGCCCGCTCCACCTCACGCACGCCCTTGGCCAGGACTCCCATCAGGTCATGGAAGGCAACGCGAGCAGCAGGTGCACCTTTCGCCCGGTCTTGGAGGACAAAACTGAAAAGCTCGGCGAATGACAAAAAGCTGCTGGCTGTCATGGGGCTCAGAGGATCCAGGTTGCTCTGCTGCATGTCTAGTGCATATTTCCACAAACTGACACAGCGCTCAAAGTCTCCCGAGTCAGCATAGACAGCACCCCGATAGCGGATGTAATAAGACGTGTCCGGATGTGAAGGACCCAGGATGCGCTCTCGAACCAGGAGAGCCTGCATTCGCATTTCATCTGGGTCAGTGATCAGGGCCTCCAGCTCCTCGGGCGTGTTCACCTCTCGGGCGCAGTCGTACGCTGGAATGGGTGGGCCAGGAGGCGGCTTGGCCAGGAAGCCCGCTCGGTCTCCGGCTTGTCGGAGCTCCATCGCTCTTCGCCAGTAGCGCATGGCGCCCAGCAGATCGCGCTTCTTGTCTACGTAAGTCGCACCCAGGAGCTCCAGGGCGTCGATGCACTCCTCTCTCGAAGCTCTGGGCTGGTGGACGAGGTACTCGAGGACGTTGGTGTGGCCGGTAACGCTGGCAGCCAGCAGTGGGGTCATACCGTAGCCGTCTCTCTCCATCCTAGCTTTGCACTTCAGCAGCATCTTCATGATCTCCAGGCTTCCAGACTCGGCGCAGTCATGCAGTGCAGTGTTGCCTTTCACGCTCTTGCGGTTCACGTCAGCGCCGCGCTCCAGCAGAAACTTGGCGATTTCTCGGTGCCCTTTATAGCAGGAGATCATTAGGCAGGTGTGCCCGTGGCGGTTCGCGACCTCCATGTCAGCGTGATGTTCGACCAGGTACCGCACGATTTCCAGGTGTCCATCGAAGCAGGCAGCCCGCAGCGGAGTGGAGTTGGTGAGGGTCGTGTTGTTCACCGAGGCTCCGTGTTTTAAAAGAGTTTTCACAACCGGCAAATGCCCCGCGGCAGAAGCCGCCCAGAGCGGCGGAGCTCCTTCAATCGTCTCGCCGTCAAAATTAACCGAACCCCCGAGCTCTACGTTCGCCTTACAATATTCAAGTAAATAATTCACCACTTCCAAATGTCCGTACCGGGAGGCGACCAGGAGCGGCGTCCCCCCCTGCGTCTTCTCCTCGGCGAGCGCCTCTAACTCCTCCGGACTTTTGTTGCTCAGCAACTTCTGGATAAGTTTCAGTTTGCCGTCTTTCGCCGCGTTAAACACCGCAGTCGTTATATCCATTTTCCCCGCATGCGTCTCGCTCAGGCTCTCTTACTGCTCAGTCTGCGTGGAAACAACATAGGAAAGTTTCCTTTCACGTTTAAATACAAAAACATTAGTGGACCTCCGCCTCTCGTCTGCATTTTCTGCCATTTTAAGGCTACTATCAAAATGGCGTCTGTGTTGTTTGTGTTGACTGTGTGCGCTTGGGACTCTGGGTAATGTAGTTCACAACAGCTTCTGCCGTTGTTAAAAATGGTTATCAAGGGAAATACAATTCACATAATTCTTTACACATATCAAAGGTGTAACGTCACGCTTTCTTCGCCGAGAAGTTTAGTTTTATTACCAAGTCATTTGCGGTAATAAATAAAAGGCCAATTGGACGTCATTAAAAAAAACTACATTCCCATGATGCACTTGATACAATCGGCGTCGTATAAAGACGAAAGTTTAAAAAAAAAAAAAAAAAAAAACCTACTAAAAAAAGACTGACTGGACTGAGAGGAATTATAAATATTTGTTATGATACTGTATGTATAGCTTTAGTTATATTGTTATTTTAATTTGATTTACATTTGCACATTATGGAGAAGTATGTCTAAAGCCTATATATTAACTAACACAATAGGTTTACAAACAAACCCAGCTATTTAAAGAATTAATAGTGTGTATATATATATATATATATATATATATATAGAGAGAGAGAGAGAGAGAGAGATTCTGTAGATGGCTGGGTTTATGTGGGTAAACCTTTTGTGTGTGTGTGTGTGTGTGTGTATGTATATATTTAT
>JAQQZX010000018.1:10748803-10765649 GCA_030068355.1 Notoglanidium maculatum | reverse complement strand
AGATGCTGAGATTGGCTCCAGCTTCCCCGCGACCCAGATGGATAAAGCAGTATAGATAATGGATGGATGGATGGATGGATATTGAAAATAGATATTATAGAATTAAATAGAAATAGTGGAAGTATTTGTAGCATTATACTCGAATTAACTCGAGTGGCCTGAACAGAACCTTGAACTCAACCCCACTGAACACCTTTGGGATGAATTGGAATGCTGACTGTGGGCCGAGCCTTCTTGCTTGACGTCAGTACCTGACTTCACTAATGCTCTTGTGGCTAAATGGACAGAGTGCAAAACCTTCCCAGAAGAGTGAAGTCTGTTACAACATAAAAGCAGAGACCAACTCTGGAATGGGATGTTCAACATGCTCATATGCGGATTAGGTGTCCATATAATTTTGCTCATATGGTGTATAATTATGCTTACATGATAGGCAGTCACACAAAAGTGTAGAAATGTACAAAGAACCTTAAGGGACTTTAATACTTTAAGGAACTTTAAGGGACTCTAGCACAAGAGGGAGATTCCTAGGGTACTTTGTTGGGTAGACATTCCTGTTTATTAAGGCAGTAATAAGCCTATGAGTCCCTAGAGAGATGCCATCTATGGTGCTGTGGTGTACATCTATGGCTATAACATACACCTTTAGGGTAGATGGGGACCTGGAGGAAGGACAAAATCCTAGAAATCAGATAATGCATAGGGCCCAGCTGATAAGTTGAACTCCATTCACAAAACAACTTTAAGGGCATGCAAGCTCCTACAAGAGGTGATTCAGTCTGATGGGCCACACCCACAGACATAGGTTACCTGGCTGAAGGGTGCCAAATCACACCACTCATTTGACTGGTCAGCAGATCAGCTCAGGGAGGAAGCCTTTATGCCAGACAACTGTTTGAGCTACTTGGTGTTAGGGAGGGGGTGGATGTGTTCCAGAGGGGCTGCTTCTAGGTTGGGGATCACAGGAGACAGTTATTCTAATCAGACAAGACAAGGCTGTATCGATGCCTCTTGAAAACATGTGTGGTGCTTGGAAAAGGCCAAAGAATAACGCTTTGATTTGCAATGCCTACCCCTTAAAAGCAAAACTTAGAAGAAGCATTTGTTCTCCAGGGGAGTGGGAACATGAAAATAAGTATTTTGCACATCCACAGATTTGAACCAATCCTGTGGCTGTACAACTTGAGCCACATCTGTTGCCTGTAACATGTGAAAACGGAGGGTCTTCAGGAACTGGTTAAACCTTTTCAGATCTTAAATTAAAAAGAAAAGAAATTGAATAGAGACCTTCCGTTTGACACTGCTGGATCTACTCCTCTATCACATCTCTGTTCGAGAGAAAACAAAGTTCTTGGGACAGAACAACAACCTTGGTCTGAGAATGAAAAAGCCATGAGCCCCATAAAGGTAGGGGCCAGGAACAGAACTGTAGTTTCCATCTCTGCAACACTGTCTTCAGGACTGTTCTGATATAGGTACCTTCTAATGAGGGGTGTTTTACCACCCAAAACATCACCAGCCCCAGTAAAGTCTACTGTGAAATTCATTAGTTGTGGCCTTTCCAGTGGGATGGATAAAGTCTCACCAGAAATCTAAAGGTAGTGCAAGGCAGGTGGGCACCCTAAAGTTGCTGGAAGATGGAACCAGGGTGTCGTGTCCTAAAGGTATCTTGTGCAGAAATATTAGTTTATCTCTCTTGGCTTTGTGATTCTAAAACCAGCACCCTAATACCTAGAGCTTCTTTGGTAGAAGAACTGAAGGGTGACCCTGGCACATCAGGCAGACAGGATTACAACCAACCACACCTGGTGATGAATCTAAACCAAGTTGGCCCATATCCTGGCCCAGGTGTCCCACTGCCACGTATGAGGTGTCAATCAACTGCGTTATAATATGGTCAACATTGCCTGATTGGTGGAGGACTGCACCAACAATAGCAGCAGAATAGGCAACATTTTGCCAATGTATGCCACTCTCAATGCAATATCATCCATGCATCTGCACTCAGCATTTGGGCAGCATACATCCGGGCATAGTGCTGTTTCATGCAAAACAGCCCAAGCAAAAACATCAGGCATGTGGCCAACACTGACCTGCCCATGCTTCATTACATTAGCCAGAAACTGTGCCACACAACCTGAAGGCAGGTACGCTGGGGCTTGTCAGAATCCTGTTTGATAGCAGTCATTAAAAATCATTGCACTGTGGCATATCAAACCAGCTGTAACAGATACTGGGTGAATGAGTGTGTTAAATGTGATTCCCCCAGTCCTATTAGAACTAAAGCCATCTTCAGGGTGACTGTCACAGCTAGCTAGCACAGTGAGCCCGCTATAGGCACACATGAGCTGGCAGAACTGGACATCACCTGACTGGACACCCAGTCAGGAGCTGAAAGTGGCTGCTCAACTGGTAGGTCATTATCAACCTGAAAGAACCTTCTAGATGCAGCTGTAGATACAGCATCCTTGTGCTTATTTGATAAGAGGTGAGAAGGACAACTGATCCCCAAGCTATAAAGAGGGATCTGTTGAGTACAAAACTTCAAATTACAATTCTCACCTCCTGGATCATTGATCTCATATGTGCCATGTCTGTCACCAAGTCATTGATTCGTCTAGAAAGAAACTCAGTCTATTTTCTGAGCTTCTTGCTGTGCAAGACATTTGCAGCCAGGCCTGGGCGTTTGGAACTAGCAACCTGTTTAGAGGGACTTGGGCCAGATTTGACTGTGAGCCAGGAATCAAATCTGCCAGCCAAACACACTGTGTCGAAATTGATATCACACAGACAAAACGGGATGCATCTCTCACAATACAGTGAATACAAAATACTTAGCACAGGTCAAACCACTAACACCGTGGTGAAGAAATGTTTAACTTTCTGGAACCCATAGAAATGAATGTCCATAAAGAGCAGCAAGTGTCTAAATGCAAAATAGATATGCTCACAAGGGAAAACTGACCCCAGGTTAATGGATGCTATGTCTAGCAGTGCTTTATGAATGATGTTCACAACATAGAAGAAAAGCACTCACTGACGTATAAGAAACTGAGAAGAGGCTATCCCTGGCTTTGGAAGGCAGCACACCTGTAACCCCGTCTGTGGGCACAAGCGGATCAGCTGATAACTCCATGCCATGTTCATGTAGTCTGATATGCACACAGGCAAGACTGTGAAAGGGAAAGAACGGTGCATGACGGTGGTGACCTTGTTAGAAGGCATACTATAATATGAATAATAGATACGTTATTGGCTACTGAGGAACACTTTTTCCTCAAGATCATCGTTGAGATTTTTGAAATTGCTACATGCAGGCACAAATATTTTCAGCCCCCCAGCCTTTGAGTACATTTGTAGCACTGGAAAGCCTCATCGTGTACACATGCTGCTTTTTTCACACTTCACTGTAGATGATGTTTACTATATTTACAAGAGATGCAACAAGGAAATGAAGTGAAGATTTTCTTGAGCATCTTTGTAATGCAAGAATGAAAGATTCCTTAGTTTCACTAGTGAACATAACATTAACAGCATTGCTGTTAGCACTGCTAGCTGTTGCTATGGCAGCAATGAAGTGGGGGGGGGAAAAACAAACAAACTTTAGAATCCCAAAAAAAAATGAATGCTAGGCTTCAGACACAGGAGCCGAGATCTCTCTCTCACACCAGCATAAACCATAGAACACTTAGTTTTATTCATTTTCCGTGACAATAAAATGTACATTTTTTTTTTACTTAATGTACAATTTTAAACATTCATTGAGCTTTTACAAAATGTGATTGCAAATGGCAAATAAAAACAAGCACCCATCTTTCAGCATACACAAAGTATCAGCTATTCAACAAGTCACCGCAGTCACTCAAATTAAATAAATAGCATTCATTCTCACTGGTACAAAACATCATTTACACCATGAGATGAGTTGAAAGAAACCTGATTTACAAAAAATGACCAAACAAATATTGGAATAAAACAAGTGCCAAGGACTAATGTATTATACCATGGGAAATTAGAATTCTGAATTAAAATAGTGGTTTCACAAGGATGTGATTTATAATATTCAACACTGTATTCTTGTTTAAAAGGCATGGAAAAGTGACTCTGTGGTAGTTTATGCTTAAAAACAGGATTTAAAACAGAATATCTGTTACTGTATACAATGATTCATATATTTTTGTAGAATTACTGTGTGACCTTGATTAAACACCTAGCAAAACTGAAATGCAATTTCTCCGATATGTCTAAATACTTATCCTGATCCTTTAGTAACACAACCATGAGTATTATCCTACTGTAGTTACTTCAACACTGCATTTAAGGCTAACGGACACAAAGCTTGTAACTCGAATGGCACATTGTGGAAAAAAAACCTAAAAACAAAACTGATCCTGCAGCCAGTCAGAAAAAAAGAGCATAATGGTGAAAAAAACCTTATGCGAACCAGCAGCTGAACATTCACACTGACATTTGGCAGTAATACATCCTTTTGTCACTCAAGTACAACGTAAGCGGACGCAGTTCCCAGATTTCCCTTGTCTTCTTCACAAACCCACAGGAAGGAGGCGGGGCCTCAAAGTGTCCATCAGTCACACAGGCTGTCGTGTTAATGATCAGTTTATGGAAGCCCTAAACGTGAGAACCTCCAAATGTGCACAAATATTATCGGATCCTTGTAAACAGGTTCAACACTGATATTGATTCCTGGAGAAGGAGTGACAGATGAGAGACATGCAAAAACAGACAGACATTTTTTTCAAATTATCACAATGCAACAAATGATATGATTTTAAAGTCACCCAAAACCCAAAATGATGGAATTCTAAATGCTGCTGAATTCTCAAATCTGATTAGTCAGAAGGTGTTGGTTAATTTTCTATAACAGCATAGCTTGGATGGTAGTTCCACATGTCACAGGTTTATATTAAATGTGCATGTTCTAGAGTAACACCATACACAGTAGACTTGTAGACACAGGGATTTTATTTGAATATTTTGGAAGGAGTGGTAACATTTTTTTTTTTTTTTTTAAGTCAGAGGTAAAATTGTGACTAATATTTCCAACACAGGGAAGTCTTTAGTCTTTCTCAGGAACGACTGTTGATTGCTTCTATAAAGTAATAACAGGAACCAACTTGAACAACTCCACAACATTAAATGTAATTATGATGTGTTGTTCAAATTGCTGCATAATAAGTGGAATAAAACTTGATGTCTGTGTTGCTGAATATGTTATAACAGCACCCCCAGTTTTAATGTTTTAATCCTTAAATAGTGCCTGGGTGCTTTTTCTGTTTGCACCGAGATGTTCAAATCCACCCACCCTCATGAGAATAGCGAGATGCTATTTGGATTTCATTTTTCTCTCTATAATTGAACTAGTCAAGTCTTACTCATGTGTACCACATAGCAGCCACGTAGCAGTCATTACATCCTATTAGAATGAAGTAGCATTTTCGCATTACACTAATCCTCATCTTTTCCTAAACATGCCACGTAGCCATTACACAAGCGTGCAGAATTAAAATATCACATCGTGCTCGACGTTCTGATGTAGCGCTGCATCAAAATGGTTAAATGACAGCTTGAGTGCATGCGAGTGAGTGCAAGAAACAGCGTGTGTCTGATGTCGGCGATTTGAATGTAACTCAGTGTCTAAGCAGTGACATCTATTATACATACTGCGAGGTGACAGAATGACTGAGCAACACAAAAAGACAAATAAAGACCGTGACATTCTGCTGCATTATTCACAGTATCCGTGCAATAAGAAATGTGCAGAAAATCACATTCATTCAATAATTCAAGTTTTTTTTCCCTCCAAATTCTTTTCCTACGCCTACGGCAGAAACTATTTTGCTCGTATGCAGCAAATCAGGGAGCCCTATGACAAAATCCAAAGTTGATATTATAATTTTAGGATTTGAGGATGGTAACAGCCTTCTGACACAACCCTGGCGTGAAGTCTTCCTTACTCATCCCCCTTTCACTGCATTAAAACAAACCACCAATCCTACTCCAGCCCTCTTTGTAAAAAGAAAAAAAAATGTTTCCGTATACTGCATAAGTGAAAAACATCTAGGCCTTAGGATACCTTGGTAGATCTGGTTTTGCTGAAGACGTTCCAGAAGCGCAGAGTCTCGTCTCCGGCTCCTGTGACTATAGCCTCTCCATCTGGAGACATGGCCTGCAAGAAATCAATTTCCATCTCACGCAACAATTAAAACTGAGAATGCTTAATGACAAACAATCAGTGGTTTTCGTTGTATGCATGGAGGCCTTGATTTTCTGTTAAAAACGGTGCAAGCTTTATGACACCCAGATAAAAACTCAAACTGTTTTACTAACAAGGTCTAGGGATGCTGAATTATTATATTACATATTCACGGTATGTTCAACCTTTAAGTCTACCAGCATTTAAACAGGAGTTTTAAAAAGGTTTTTACAGACTTATATCTACATGCTTGATTTACATTTTAATAATAAAAAGTTCAAACCATTTTTGGGGGATTCTTCCCCCTTTTTCTCTCCAATTCCCACCCCTAAGCCAAATCTTCCGCTCAAACATCAGATACCGACAGGAGAGGGTGAAGGTTAACACGTGCTTCTTCTGAGACACTTGAAACCAGCCAACTGCATCTTTTCAAACTACACTAAATTGTCTTTTTCTACATACATGAGCTCACAGATGCCTGTAATTAGCTAGTTTGCTGTGACTGAACTGGGATTGAGAGTATCTCCTGGCTCCCGCTTTTCTGTTGTTACACAGAAATAACAACAACGAAAAAAATCACACAAACACTTATATCATTTCTATTAATGCACTCTATCTAATATTTTTGCACTTCTATACTAAATTCACATTCAGTGTTGTAATTGCTGATATGGTGATGTTTTCTGCGAGATGTTTATTTGGCATTTTGGAAGTACAGGCCATTGCCAGAGCTTTGGAACAGTCAGAAGTAAAGTGGTAACTTCATGGTTTCTGCATTTTTTTTGTCTAATGAACTTCAGTAACTTCAAATGATCTGACTGTATAGGCAGATTAGTGCTTGTTATCTTTATAAATCAAATAAACATCCGTCTGAACATGTCAAGATAAAACCAACAGTTTGTAACTTCACTTTCAGGCACATTATATATTAACCCTTTATGGAAGTCAATATCTAGAACACTCATTAGTATTACAAGTGTTTTTGCATTCAGGTTCCTACAAAACATTGCACCAAGGATGATTACATGCTACCATCACCTTTCACAATTCACTGGAAGTAAGAATGAGTTGTTCTTAGTCTACCTTTTCCACTAATCAGTGTTGGGCGAGTTCACCATCAGCAGAACAACAGAGTGAACGCATTTTGAATAATTTAGACAGATGTGCAGGTGTTCATTACCAGGTAGAGTACTCGGTAGGAGTGGCCAGTGAGTTTGGCCACCTGCGTCAGCGAGGGGTACTTCCACACCAGGATCTGATTCTGAGAGTAACCATGTGTGCTGACCTGTGGACACACACAGAGAACAGTGAGTGCAAATACATACTGTAAATAAATCAAACACAGAGACAGATTTACATGATGATAACTAGGTTAAACTGGTAGGACAGGGGATCGGCGAAATTAACACCGGAAAAATTCCAATGGTAATATCATGGACGAAATATCATCTTCTCAAATATGGCAAATACTATACATTTAGCAAATAGCTTGAAGGGACCTTGCACAAACTGGGATTTGTAAAAAGCACACTTGACATGGACATGTACGTGCCATGACACAATTTGCACCAGACTTTTAGTGCTGTGTGCATTTTGATGATTCCAGTGGATGAACAATGATCAGAACAAAGGTCCAAAGTTTTTCTATGCCGTTCATTCACGTAATTCCTCTTAAGTGTTTTTCTATGCCATCAACAGCTGTATACCAATGTTGCAGAATGAAGCCTAAAGCATTTTACATGATGCTGGCATTAGTAGAGTAAGAAGAAAGCGTGTTTTTGGAACCCCGTGTATTTCCTAGCTAAGGATAACTTGCTTATAAATTGCGTTCCATTCCTGAGGGCCATCCTCTCGGAAATGTGCTCAGAGTTAAATCGGCATGGGAGGAATCACTGCAGAGAAATCAACTGTTTACGGTTGGATCGCATCCTGTCTGAACTCCGAGCCGCTTTGGATTAAAAAAAAAAAGTCTGACACGTGAATAAATAGAATACAAAATGCAATCACAAAATCCCACAGGCCTGCCTTTACAGGTAATGATAACTATAGAGTATTTGTAACTGATACTGGTAGGCTGATGTTTTTTTCTCTCAGTCATCCAGTTCACGTTATTCATATGGGAGAGAATAATTATGATGTCACACACAAGAATAATTAATTATGATATCATACATCACAAATAATGAATCGTCATCACACATCAAGAATAATGAATTATGATGTCGCATATCAAGATCCCTTACACTCAAGAAGATCAAATGGCCAATGTGCAACCGTCACCAGTTTTTGAAAGCATGTCAGGTGATCGCGAATGCACAACTGGATCTGAATTATGTAGTTGTGAGCTGGTCTAGGTTAACATTTTTGCTAATAGTAGTGTATTAGACCAGGGGTTCTTGGAACCCCCTGCCCTGCACAGTGTGACGTTCTTTCCACCATCAACACACCTGGCCCTCCTCATTAAGGGCTTGGTAATTAGCTGATCAGTTGGATCAGGTGTTGAACGGTAGGAAAAACGCAAACTGTGCAGGGCAGGGGGTCCCGAGGACTGGAGTAAGATCCCAGTGTTAAGCCGGTTTCACAAAGTGTGATTACAGCATTCATTTCAATCATCAAACAGTGCGATCCGGGCAACTCCAGAGAATGGTGTCATATAAACAGAAACAATTAAAAAAATTTTTTGGAGGTAATACAGATGTTTTTTTCCCTGTACATTAGCTTGTCTCATTTATGTTTCGCCACTGCCACTACCGCACTTGTAGCGGTCTCTTGGGTTTTGTGTAATCCTGTGCGGTCAAGTTACACTCATGTACCCGGAACAACTACATACCAGTTCATTGGTGTGTTTGGACCAGGCCAGATTGCAGACCTGTGAACCCGTGTCTGTGCACTGCAGCGGCTGCCCGGTCAGCGTGTTCCAAAAGCGGATGCAGCGGTCGGCAGTGCCGCCCCCAGACGCCAGCAGGCCATGCTGATGAGGAGACCAGGAGATGGCTTTCACTGCTGCCGAATGCTCGGTGTATTGCTGCATGGGTAAGACACTCGAGTGATTCCACACTAGCAGCTACAGAGAGAGAGAGGGGGCAGAGGAAAAAAAAGAAAAAAAGAGAGAGATCAAATTTATTACCTTGTGACAAAATTACTCAGTGGCACCCTGCTCTATCAGAGATGTCAAGCAGAGGCACATCCTGACCCAGTACAACATACGAGGGGCCACAAGCACTCCCTCTCTATTACCAACAATTTCTAATCTCTCTAAAACCGAAATTGGGAACACTAAGTGGAGAAATGCATAATTCTAGTTTGATTTTTAGTTCTACAATTCTCCAAATTGTATTGGAACAGCAAGTCCAATTCTTTTGTTTTTGCTATACACTGAAGATGTTCGGGTTTGAGATAAAAAAAAAAAATGAATATGGTACGATAGATCTGAATTTCATCTTTCATTTCCTGACATTTACATCTAGATGTGTTAAACAACTTAGGACATGGTGGCAAAAAAGCATTGGAACAGGCAATCTTGAAGTAAATGAAATGAAATAAAACTTGATATTTGGTTGCATATCCCTTCCTTGCAATAACTGCATAAACTCAACAAACTAGTGCCATCACCAAACTGTTGCATTCTTCTTTTGTGATGATTTTCCAGACTTATACCATAGCTTCTTTCAGTTGTTTGTTTTGGGGGGGGGGATTTCTCCCTTCAGTCTCCTCTTCAGGATGTGAAACGAATGCTTGATTGGGTTAAGGTTTGGTGATTGACAGGTCAGTCTAAAACCTTCCACTTTCCCCCCTCTGATTAAGTCCTTTGTCGTATTGGCAGTGTGTTTTGGGTCATTGTATTGCTGCATGACGAAGTTCCTCCCAATTAGACTGGATGCATTTCTCTGTAAACTGGTAAACAGGATTTTTCTGTAGACCCTTGAATTCGTTCTGCTGAGACCATCATTAGTCACATCATCAGTAAAGATTAGTGATTCGTGCATCTTTTGATCTCAAACCCAAATGTCTTCAGTGTACAGCAAAAACAAATGAATTGGCCGTGCTGTTCCAATACGTTCAGAGGGGACTGTATATGAATATGCATGATATGCAATTTAGAAACACGTTCATGCAACCCACAATACATAGCCAGCTAGCATGTTAACATCTAGTAAACTAGCCTGCCTTTGTCACAGATAGACAAGTTGGATTTTGAATTCTCTGATTTTCTAATTATTTTGCTTCATTAGGATTAACCAGCTAGTTAACTGCTATAAACATTAATCTAGGATCAACTGTCATAAACCTGTATAACATAAGCTGATATGATATATACAGTATACATATTTCTGTATTGAAAAATTACTCACTGCGTAGTGGAGTTCGTTTCCTTGAGCCATTAGACTGTGGCATGAGATCTCAAAACTAAATGGTTTAAAACTGAATGGTTTGGTTGTGTCTGAGGTGTGTGATTTCAGGGTGTAAGTAATCTATACTATACTACCTTATTGTCATTGCCACCAGAAGCAAGGAGCTGGTGATCAGTGCTCCACTTGAGGCCGCACACTTCCTGTCGGTGGCCCTGTAACCTGCGCTCAGTCTGCAGCGGAGGAGCTCGAATATCACGTTGCAGGATCAGCCGGTCCCTGCTGCCTGACGACAGCTGGTCCACATTCCATGCTAATGCTCCTGGTAGCAGAAACACACGCAAACACACATAGAATTAAAATAATTGACATATATCTTGTCTCTTATGCTCTCAGTATGTTGCTATATGTTCACACCATAGATACTTGGCTTATAATCAAATGTATTTTCACAGCCCATCTGTTCAGCTACATATGCTTCTGTACCCCTGCTATTCTGAGGAACCCCATTAACACATAAAACCTGGAACACTGCCAAAGACTCAATTCCACCTTCATTTATAGGTACAGCGTGTTCATAAATGAAAGTGAAAACCTGGAGAGTTTAGCTGTAAAGTATAAAACATGTGGCGCGAGACATTTTGGTTTGAATACAATGGTGACTTAACGTATCACATTTGAGTCTTAAAATGCTAATCAGATAAGATGCAGTGCTCCATACAGCTCTCACCAACTCTGGCTGTGTGGCCCTCTAATACAGACAGCTTCTTCCCTGCAGCGGCGTCCCAAATCTGTACAAAGCCCTTATGGGTGCCCACGGCCACCAGGTTTCCCTAAAACAAAATACACATTAGACACACATAGCTGCAATCCAGCATTTCTGTAAAAAGGCTCAGGGCTTCCCAATCCTGGTTCCGCACCATGTAACATTTTCACTCGAACTCTTGACTAAATCAATTGCCTTGAGTTTTGCAGAGGAACCGTGGCACACTGGGTTCTATCCAGGTTCTCCAGTTTCTTCTCATCTCCCAAGAACATGCCATTAGGTGGATGGATGAATCAGAATTGTCCCTAGGTATTAATGAGTGTGTGAATGGGTATGTGCATGGTATCCTGTGAAGGACTTGTGTGTTTTACTGCAGATCCACCAGGACCAGTTACAACTACAAACACTCAAGCCTGTGATAAAGAACCTGGATTGGAAAAGAACTGGCCATAAGTATGGGAATAATAGGATAACTCTGAGCAATTTGAAAACATCAAGAACCATCAGGTGCCTTATGGATAAAGAGGCTTTAATTTAAGGGGAAAAAACAAACAAACAATGAAAACATCGAAGAAGCATGCTTACTCTCTCTGACCAACCCACTGACGTCACCGAGTCGCTTTCTACTGACAGATCACACAGCCGCGTCACCTGCACAAGGACGAAATAAAATAAACACATAATTTACAGACCTCCTTTACACACCCCTTCTTCATATATTTAACAGACACACACACACCTGGCTGGTGCAGGCACTCCACAGGTACACGCACGTGCCGAGGCCGACGCTGAGCACGTTTAAAGATGACCAGTCCACCAGGTTGAGGTAAAAGTCGTCCTGCAGCTCGGGGGCATCCAGGACCTTAAAGGGAATTTTGGAAATCTTGCGCATGGGTTTCCGTGGAGATCGTAACAGCTTCTGACTTCAAGGTTCATGGGAGAGACATGAAAACACATTGAGATGCACAAAACACAGAAAAGCAAAAACGAACAATTAAAGAAGCGCTTCGCTTTGCAGAGGACCTCAGGGGGCAAAAAAGGTGACCCGGACACCTGGCATTTAGGAATTATAACTTCATCAACTGGCATGTTCTGATTGAACACACAAAATTAATTCACTTAAATACATAGCAGCATGGCTCTCTGTAATAAGGACGCACTTAAATCTAGTGCAAACTATGTTCCTAGAATTCTGACATCTGTTTTATACAAACATCTGTTCTCAGGCTGTCTGCATCTCACAAAGCAAATGCAAGGCAGGTTAATCATAATCATATGATTCGTGACGCTTTTTTTTTTTTTTTTTTTAATAATATCTGTTTTTCAGGTCCTAATTATCGTTTCAAATCTTTACATGTTTACTTTTTGAGCTGTTAATTTGGTGTGGGTTTTGTAATTAAGTTAACAATGTAATGCGGATGATCTTATCTGCAAGGGGCTAATGATACACTGGGGAAAACTCTCATCCAAGTTGGCTCTTTCAAAAACTTTATTACAGAAATATTACATGTAGAAGAGGGGAGAGAATTGGGGTTTTTTTCTTACTAGCCAGTGAAAGGAGCAGTTATTGCTATAGAGGAGCACAAGAGCAGAAAAAGAGCCAAAAGTTTACATACATCTAGGCTAAAGCCCATCGAGTTCAATTTTTCACAACTCCACACATTTCCTGCGTTACGTCAATTAGGGTGTCTAGGTTACTTCCATAAAAGGTCATTTTAAAATAATAGCCAAGACACAGATTTATGTCAGTTTTCATTGACTAGACCACATTTACAGTGGGTTGAAAGTTTACATAGGCTTTGTTCATATTTGGTGGCATTGCCTTTTAATTGCTTAACTTGAGTCAAACGCTTGGGGTATCCTTCTACCATGTCAGTACTTCAGTTTCTGGAATCTTCTAGACTGTTTAACAAGGCAGTCAGCTTAGTGCATGGAAATCTTTGACCCACCGGAATTCTGATATAGTGAATTAAAACTGTCTCTGTGGTTGTGGCATCGTCAGATTTTAACTCGCAATCTTCCAAAAATAGGAGCGAACACTTTTATTTTGTGTCACCTAGGAAGCAAAAATTTCTTTTCGGCAGACTCACCCTCGGGCCAGCTGCGTGATTTTGTTCCAAATTAACAAGAGCCGACTTGCAGCAATGGTTAATTAAAGAGGTGTTGGGAACACGCTGGTAATAAAAAGTTGCTTTGCTGCACTATTTGCCACATAGAACAGAATTTAAAGCTATGATTTGAACATTTATTCAAGCACAAACGGGTTAGGCACAAATGGAACGTACAGACCTTTGAACAGAACAGATTTCAATAACTTGTTAGCTATTTTACCATCATTGTCACAGTGAAAAACTAAACAAACCCTGGACACCAAGGGCTCTTTTTTTTTTTTTTTTTACATCAATTAGTCCATTTGTTGAGTGAAATCAATTCCTTTGCTATATGATTACATAATTAACCAAAACCATTGGATGAGAAGCACGGCACGGTGGTTAGCACTGTCGCCTCACAGCAAGAAGGTCCTGGGTTCGATCCCCGGGTCACCCAGGCTGCCTTTCTGTGCGGAGTTTGCATGTTCTCCCCGTGCATGCGTGGGTTTCCTCTGGGTGCTCCGGTTTCCTCCCACAGCCCAAAGACGTGCAGATTAGGTCAACTGGCTACTCTAAATTGCCCATAGGTGTGAATGTGAGCGTGTGTTTGTCTGTGTTGGCCCTGTGGTGCACTGGCGACCTGCCCAGGGTGTACCCCGCCTCTCACGGCTCCAGCTTCTCCGCGACCCAGATGGATAAAGCGGTGTAGATAATGGATGGATGGATGAATGAGAAGCATGTACAGCTAAAATGTGATAAAACATTTTTTTTAGCATGTACAGCTAAAAGTGCTCTTATTTATTAGTCAGAAATACAGCAATGGAAAACGCTAAACAAATATTTGCTTATAAAAATCATAAAACAAATCATTTCAGCATGGATATCATACAATATCGTGATATCGGTATCGGATATCGTGCTCTATAAATTATAAGACAATTATATGAATAGCTCATTTCAGACATTTATGTATTGCATTGTGAGTTGTTTGTTTGTTTGTCTTCCTTGGTCTGAATATCTTCAGTGCTACAGCTCTGCCCTGTGGCTCAGTTTACTAAATCTACATTTTGGGCACATTTTCTACCCAAACCCTGGCTTGCTTCTTGCAGTCGGTTTGAAATGGTGTACATTTCACATGTCTGAGCTGTTCCTTTTCCAAAAGGTTCTGCAGGAGCTAAGGATTTTTACCTGTTACTGCTGACAGGCGATAGTGAGTAAGGAGAGACGCTGTTGCCGTCATCAGGGAGCGAGCGCTTGGCACTTAAAGAATACTGCGACACAGAAACACAAAGAAACCTAGAAATCAAGACATTATACACGTGTCAATGTTGCTTTCATCACAGACGATAATGAATAATGAAGAGTGCGGACCAGAAACAGAAACAGAAGTTCTGCACATTTCCCTACAAACTGGTTGACATAAAAGTGTCATTAAAAAAGATGAAGAAACTAAATCACTATACGAGCTTGTCAAAGAAGAGAAAACATGTAGGCAGTATGTTACCTACAGTCTCACAGTACACAATCTCAAGGCCGGTCTACATTCTACAACTCCTCCTCACGTCCCTCAAGCTCGAGGTGGATAAACAGGCAGGCCTTGTGTGTGTGTGTGTGCGCGCTTTAAATAAATTCAATCGTCAATCAAAGTATTTCTGCATGACGTGTTCCACTAAATAAATAAATAAACAAACGAGAAGTATTTTTGGGTGGAATTGAGGTTCAGGAGGAGCTGAAAAAAACAGCCCAGCATGGATTATTTTCCAAGAACAGAATAACGGTGTTTTATGCTTTACTTGCGTGTGAACGGGAGTGTGAGCAGCAGCCATGCTGATCTGGTGTCATATATTAAACTTGCAATTCCAAGCCGAGGGAGTGGTTCCTTTTCTTTTCATTGTTTTTTCCTGAAGTCTGAGGTCGGAAATTCCGGGTTACACGCTCTTGCCGAACGCAGCAGTATGCAGTGTCTACTTGGCCACTTACACTGAACAGACTTGTCTTCTCAGGTGTCGAGGGCTGCAGCCGCCTGTCCTCCGTCTGAGGGTCCTGCACCTTCTCGATGCCTGCTCCCAGCAGCTCGTTCTTCAGCAGAGCGCAGTACGCCAGGCCATCTGCTGCTGGGACAGACGACATGTATGTATAAAACCACTTGTTCAAGTTGTTATCCCCATAAAAGGAATCATGTTTGTTAGCGTTCATGTAAACGTTTACAGCAATGAAAGCACCTTATTCCATACGCTATACTTAATTTTGTAGTGATAGCTAAGTAGCAAGCTAGCTCTTTAGTTATTTCTAGCATCTCTTACGATAACCACTAACCATTTATCTAGTTAATACCTTGTATTGTTGCACCCTTAGCTAGATAGCTATGCATGTTTAGCTAACAACATGTCCTCTGCCAGTTCCCACCTACCTCTCCCCATCACCTTAAAGGTCAAAGCCAACGCAAAGTGACCTCCAAGATGAACACAGCGGACCACATCTTTTCAAACCGTTGCTCATGCAACGTTGCTTGTCCTCTTTCTCACACACGAGCTCACAGCTAGTCCGTGCTTTTCTTTTTATGACTCTAAAACACTTCTAAACCATCATTTTCAAAGCCAAGGCGGACAACCGTCTCCTCAACATAGTTAGGCTGATAATCTTTAATAGTACTACTGATTCATCCAAGCCGGCCTGTTAGCCAAGACAACTCTGAAGCAACAACGTCGCCATGGTTACTATTCGTGCATCACATGAGCCGATTTATTTTCCCTTTCCGCAAGAAGCCCGGGAGTGTGAACAAAGCCGTAATATTTATCAGAAATACTCTCCTGCGTCTTCGCAAGGCCAGTACAGCCTCACGGATACTTCAACTGAAGAAGAAGAAGAAAAAAAAAAAAAAAAAAAAAAAAAAAAAGAGATGAAAGGAAAGAAAACCGCCAAAGGGCATGAAGAAAAGTAAGAAATACAGAAAGAAAGGACTTTGTGGAATGAGAAGGAATCCAAATGACAGACAGCAGCAGGGAAATGAGGCAGGAGAGGCAGATCAACAAACAGAAGGACAGGAAAGGGTGAACGAGTGCACTAGAGACAAACCAGATTCCAGTTGCCATAGTAACCAGGCTGCCATAAGGGAGGCCTTGTCTGAATGTTTGAGATGAGAACATGTTTGGATTAAGTAGGCTATTCTGTGCTGTCGTACAGCCACGCACACGCACGCGCACACACATACGCACGCGCGCGCACACACACACACACACACACACACACACACACACATGCACGCGCACACCCTAGAACTACGCAATAGCTTCTTACGAGTCTGTTTATATTCTGCAACATGTAGTAGAGGCTAGTCTTTAACGCTGTGTAGAATCACACACACACACACACACACACACACACACACACACACACACACACACACACACACACACACACACACACA
>JAQQZX010000018.1:10717531-10727089 GCA_030068355.1 Notoglanidium maculatum | reverse complement strand
TAGCCAGTTGACCTAATCTGCATGTCTTTGGACTGTGGGAGGAAACCTGAGCACCCGGAGGAAACCCACGCATGCACGAGGAGAACATGCAAACTCCACACAGAAAGGCCTACTTCGTAGAAAGGTGATCCGGGTATTGAACCCAGGACCTTCTTGCTGTGAGGTGACAGTGCTAACCACCACACCACCCAAAGGCACCCAAAGGCTAGCTGCCCAAAGGCAGATGTAAATATTGTTGTATTACCTTATAAATATTGGTGACCAGAACAATATTGTAACTTTCCTTTCTTGTGTTCTAATCCTAACTTGATGTTCATAAACTGGTTAGAGCTAAACTGTATGCAGGCCTATAATAAGAGAGTATGTTTGGAAATCTATTGGACTCGGCAGCTGTGTTTGTATTGACGAGGACATGTTCTCACACACACACACACACACACACACACACACACACACACACACACACACACACACACACACACACACACTAACACTGGTTATGGAATTTGACCTTTTGTGTTCTATAAGTTAGAGAATAAGCTATTAAAAGTTGTTATTATTAATGCAAATGCAGTGTTAGAGACTGTCAATAGATTTAGTAAATTAATAACACATAGACATATACTAGCTGGTTAAAAACCTTTCCACAGTCTGGGTTGGCTAGATTCTTTCCTCTAATTGTCATGAGTACAGTACAATAGCAAATAGGTTTGGTTAACTGTTAAATGGTTGCATTAATGTAATGAAGTTTCATGTTAAGAAACACTTCATGATCATTGCTTCTTCTTAGTCTTGTGTAATTTAGTCTTGTAAATTAGTAGTATCTTTTACTTTATTCACACCCGCTGTGCCTGCGTGATGTGTACACCTTTTCACCAAATGATATTAAACTGTGTTTTCTCGCATGTCTATGTTAAAATCACGATGCCCTCTGACAGTCTCACTAATAGCAAGAAATGGCCTTGTTAGGATGAAAGGAAATCTATGCATTTCCACATACGTGAGTTCACAGATGCTCATGATTGGCTAGTGTCACTGTGATTGACAAGGGAGAGAGAGAAAACCATCCCTCCCACTCAGAGAGCATCTCCTGATAACAGGACGAATGCCTTTCTGTTACGCCAGATTAACATTTCTGTCCAGTTAAGGATGTTTATGGTTTCAGTTGTGCTTTAGTTCCTAGCAAAAAAAAAAATCTAGATGTTTACTTTTGTAGATTTTTTTTAATTTATCACCTCTGCTTGGTGATGTGGGAAATACCTGTTTCTACAACTGTGTGCGCATGTATATATGTGTTGCTGATCCGTTGTTATATGTTTTCAGGGAATGCATTGTCGACCAACAGGGCAATGTGTGCAGGAACACGGGTCACATGACAGGTAAGAAACATTCAAACCGAGAGTATCACAGAAAAATAATATGCTATAATATCATGAGTGTTTTTCTTCTTTTGTCTCAGCCTCAGTCTCAGATATATTGGTTTTGTGCTTTTTTTTTATAGAAAGATATAGCCACAGGCTTGAAAAAAGTGCACAGATTCCAGTGAATTTATTAATATTAATTTATTTATTTCAAGTGAAAACTTTCACCTCTTTTCGCGCCTGATGTGTGTATTTTTATTACATTATATATATAAATTATAATTACAATATATAATTATATAAATATAACTATTTTACTGTTCCAGATTATTTGAATGATGACACCGAGAAAGCACCGTCGCTTCAAGCTCACACGCTGAGAGAATTTGAACAGGTGAGTCTCTTAAATCTTTTTAAAATCTTTTTTTTATTAAGAAATGTTAAAAGTCAAATGAAACCCTGTTCCATAAAGGCATGACTGGAGTAGGAATTATTTTGTATGTTTAAACACATTATGATAGGAAGCAGCTTTCTGAACACACACTTTTGAAAATAGTCTAGATTGATAAAGTGTACAGTACAGTGCAAAAGTTTGTATCCCCCATGTTTTCTGGGGGAGTTTTTTTTACATATTGTATTACCATATTTTTTACCTATTGAATCCATATTTTACAATTTATCTAAAAAAAACCTTACAAACTAAAAATAAAATGTGGGTGCATAAACATAAACCCAAAAAGAAAAGAACCAAAAGTAAAGACATAAAATACAATAAACTTGGAAGTACTAGTCCAAATATTTGACCAAATGTTTCTACTGGACAATAAGGGAACATCTATGAATCCTAATACATTATGGTTTGCACTGAATGTAATTATTTCTGAAGGAAACCATTAAAAAAATGTTTTGTTATTATGTTAGTTTATTTTTGGGAGAAATTTTGGGTTGCCGCCACCCTGTGGATATATCACAGAATGTCTTGTGCAAATGTACAACAAAGTTGGTTATCCTGCTTTAATTATATCCAACACACTGAAAGTCTGTATTTTACATAGTAAATGTCTTAAATGCTTATATTTGACTGAATTTTAAAAAATGGTATAATCAGCAAAATCATATGCTTGTAGATTGATCTCTGCATAGTTCCAAGGGTCATGTAGCTGCTGGATAAGCTGTTTTTGGAATTTTGTCCGGTCTTATAGAAAACTGTCATTGCAAACAACATCCGGAAGAACATTTTGTAATGTGGGGTTGTCTTACGTCCTTCTCCAACACGCCGATTAATCTGTTCTGCAAGTGCCAAGTCAGTTTCATAAAAAACAAATAATGCATGCATAAGTAGTATACCTAAATATTAATGACATCAATAGCAGTCTTGACAAACTGATTCTGAGGAGAAATATCTGCCTACATTTCCTCAGTATTACAGAAGCATTATGAGAATACACAACTTTATTGTGCATTAATCAATGTGACTGTCACAAGTGTACCAAGTGAAAGGGCAAATCCTCTTGGGCTCTAGCTCAGCAGCATGCTTGCTGATTTGCTTGCTATCTAAAATGCAGCATAGAGAATAAACTTGTTACCACTGGTCACTTCTGATGTATGTATTTTTTATTAAATGAGCTGCATTCTGTGTGTATCTAATTAACGATTCTGTGCTTTCTGCACTTCAAACTTTTAAAAAGGCTTGCTATCTAAAACACTGAGCAATAAATATATGCAGTTTGACCATGCACAAAAAGACAGAGAAACAGGCAGATCTGTTAATAGCCAAACTATGAGTTCTCACTATTGGTGTAATAATACACTCCAGTCATGATTTGATTCCTGATTCCGGATTCATGATTAGTTCGATCTGATTCTCAGAATATTTTAAACAAAATTTGAATGAAGAAAAATTATGACTGCGATTCATTTTTTATTTTTGAATCATAAAAAAATACTGTGCAATTTTGTCCATATAAACTTAAATAAATAAAAGTTTGCTATGAACAGAGGTTACATATTGTAAATAATATGTACTACAGGTTCACCATATCTAAAAAAATAACTAAATAAATGTATAAATTCCCCCCCCAAATTTGGTGTGTTTTGAAAATGATCAGCTGAAAGATAATGAGCTCCATGGCAGAAACAGAGCTCCAAAGTCAGCTAAAATGGCCGTAGCCTCTGGTGTTGTTTGAAAGCTACTGAAGCGTTCTCTTTAACCATTCTCATGTTGTAAGAACTTGATTACATGATCAGTGTGCTCTATATATTTCAACTCTATGGATTATGCAAATTGGGATCTTTGGTCTTCAAACAGTGCAACTATTTACATTACATGAATTACACGAATAATTAATAGACTGCTAATTTCTACATTGTGAATCGTACATTTCCGTGATGCACAGCACATTTTTGCATTGTCATGCAAAGTGCCACGATGTATTGTTACACCCCTAGTTCTCACAACTGGGTAATAACATGAATTCCACAATGACGATAAATTGGCTGACTATCCTTTCCACCAAATAGAGAACAAATAAATGGCATGCCTGTTCAAAATGAAAAAAAACTATCAGCTGATTTTCTTCTTAGAATATCATTTCTTCCCTGGCTTTGGCTCTTGCTTGTCATCATGTGGTCAGCATTCTTTTAAGCCTAAAGCTCAGGCTTGATGTATGTTTGATAAGTTGTTGACAAGATATGTACAAATGTTGACAAGATATGTACAAATTTCCTGCCCATTCCAACCCAACACCCCTGACGCAGCACTTTAAATTACTATTTTGGAATAGTCATAGCATCTTTTTATAGAATAAGTCACCATCTTAGTACAAGATAATCTTTATCTTTTCATTTTAAAAATAAATGGGGGTGGGAGGGGTGAGTTGATGGATGGAGAACACTTTGTTATTTTAGCAGATGTGTTCTAGATGTTCCCTCAAGTTAGACCAGATGATGTCATTTTCTCCAAGGTGGTAAGAAACTCAGCCCAGCCCTGATCAATTATTTAGACCCTGGTACACGAGAACAGACTGGATGATGTCAGGCTAAATGGTCCGTTTTGTGGACAGCATGCTCTTAAAGCTTCGGACATTGTCAACAATGATGTATAATCATAGAAACATGGAAACTTTTCTTGTTGTGATCATTTTTGATTGCTTTATATTTATATTTATTCTATATATTTGTCTCAATCACATACCATACATTGTTATCTAATACAAATTAGTACAAAGGTGGATGATACAAACTCAAATTTATGATATTTTCCACTATTCCGACAATAATAATATAGTAGATTGCTCAATAGTCCATTATTATTATATTTAAAGGATTCATTGTATTTAAATTTTATATATCCCTGTAAGTTAACAATACAAGACAGTCTTCTGTTTCAGCTGGCACTTGATAGAGTAGATTATAGAGATCAGAGAGTTTTATTGACATTCCAGCCATATACAAGCATGTATATAGTAGAATGAAATAGTGTTCCCCAAGGCCTTGGTGCAATATTACATAACTCACACACTGCAATGGACAAGGCTGACACCATGTCATGCAAAAGGATGTTTTTTCCCAGTAGAGGGCAGCAAAAAGGTGAAATGGAAGACCATCCATCTCTATTGCAAAGTTCATCCGTCAACTGTTATGTTGTTATAACAAAATTGTTATGTAAAGGTTTCAATAGTATGTCACATTTTTTCAGTGTACATCAATTATTTGAGCATTTAAATTTTATTTATTTATTTTTTTTGCCTTATAGACAGGATTGTTTGTGGTTCACCATTTCAGGGGTTTTTAATACACTGTAACAAAATCCATAGGACATTGTCACACCTGTATTACTCTCAGCCCTAGTAAGCCACTACCGCTCTATAAGGTTTTGTAAATTTTTATGAATATTGAATATTGCAATCTGATTGACTTTGGTTTCCAAAAGGACAATACACTTCTAAAGCTTGGGGCATATTGAGCTTTTTTTTGAAGGAGATACTGGCAAGTAAATGAGATAATCTTATATGTTTGCCAGTGGGTTATGGGAAAAGGTCTGTAGCTGGTCATGTGCTGGTCTAGTCAAATGTGAAAGTAAATGGGTCTTGACCATATTTACTGACAAAAGGTACCAGATTCTGTTGAGAGCTGGAAATTTGGATAGCAAGTTGCTCACTTTTATACCATTTTAACACCTATCAATAATGGGAATGAGAGTTCAGTCTGGAATACAAAACAGACAAAAGGAAACACTTATAGTCTATAGGATTCGAACATTGTAATGTTTATTGACTTGTTTGGTGCAAATTTGAGGTGCCAGGGCCCCATGTGTTAGCAGAGGCTTTTACCTCAGTCTGATGTGTTACGCTCAGGGAGTATCAGTCTACGGTGCTGATGCTGTCTGCTGAAAATGGCTCCATTAGTCTCTCAATGAGTGTTAGATACCACACAGACATACTCCTCCAGGATCAATGCTTGAGAGTTGGGGATTGATCGAGCAGGCTCTTCCAGCTGCGCCCCCCATTCATAAGATGTAACAAGAGAAGCAGCACATAGACATTCATTATGATTCCAATTGGTTTATGTTATTTGTCTGAGGTATATAAAGCTTCTGTAAGAAATATCCTGCATCTAGATTCTACTAGCTGTTGATGTACTGAATCTTCTGTACTGCATGTTCATAAGAGTAACAAGAGGAAGCTCCAGGAGATCTGTTGCACCTGTTCTGAAATAGCAGAGCAGCCGCTGGCTCTCTGGTGTGATTAGATTCAGATTCTCTACTTCAGAGAGCCTGGTTGCAATCATGATTACACTCTCACCACCTGGCAGATGGGTTAAACCAGTGCCTCTTAATTTGTCTGACCTTCACCATGTTCTCTGTCTTTATAGTTCAGGATTACTGTATTGCTTAATATCCAAATCCAGTAAATAGCAGACTGATGGCATCGCTGCCACTGCTGACAATACCACTATGATATCAACTTTCTTGACATATCCACTGCACAGTAGACTTAAAGGTGCGGTCAGTGATTTTTAAGTCAGAATACTTCATGAAATGTTCCTCACTTTTTCTCTGCTGTCTGCTCAGCTGGAACAGTCTGGTCCCTTTGTGCGACACACACTGTTTGTGCAAAGACAAACCCAATGTTGCAGAACATTAAGCTTTTAATGGTCTCAACAGCAAATCATTGGTCAGGCAAATTAGCAAGAATGAAACAAATAGATAAAGTAAATTGGTGTGGGAGCTTTTCCCTTGATTTCCTTTAAATGTTGAAGTCTTGTGGGTAAACTTGCAGGTGCCTTTTTACAGGAAGAAGATAGTTTGGAAAATTTTGAACACTCAGACAAGTTAGTTTAAATTTTATATAATTTAAACATTTAAATCGTACCAGAAGACTATGTAAGTGACCTTGCCTGTTTCCAGCTTCCCCCCCAACACTTTCAGCAACGAGCACTGACGAGCAAAAGCTTTATTCTGAAATAGCACTTGTTGTACATATTTTGATATATTAAATAAAAACAGTAGCTCATGAGATTGTGAAGCAAAACGGGAAGGAAGAAAATCTTCCTTCTCTCCTTCTCTTTTACTGTGTATGTAACGCTCTCTCTCTCTCTCTCTCTCTCTCTCTCTCTCTCTTCCTCTCGGATGATCAATTTACATATTGCTGGTGCCTGTGATCTTGTAGGCCAGTCCTTTAGCCAGGCACAGATTCCTGGGATACCTCCCCCTGAGTAAAAAAAGCCCCAGTACTTCCCTCCCTGCCCCAGAGCACATCATGACTGCACAATGGACACATCACTGAGACTTAGGGCCTTCTGTCTGGCTCTTTAGCAACCTTTTTTTGTGTGTGTGTGTTTGGGTGTTTTTCTTACCAAATGTGCGTGCATGTGTATTGATTCAGTATGCGGCTATAAAGTTCAGTCGTGCCATAGTTTAGTTTATTTGTCCTGTCATTTTTATTCGATTTAGTGCGTCACAATGTCGTCGAGCTGAGAGTGACGGGGGGGCACGCGATGCCCCCTGAGGTGAACACACACACCGGACATGTCTAACAGTTACCGCACTCTCTCACAGCACCTCAATGACCTGAAGAAGGAGAACTTCAGCCTCAAGCTACGCATCTACTTCCTGGAAGAGAGGATCCAGCAGAAGTACGAGAACAACAGTGATGATGTCTACCGAACGGTGAGTGGCCCAAAATTGGATGTGGGAATTTATTTATATTTATTTATTTATATGTTTTTTCTGCATGCCGTTGTATAACAATGCAAAAAGTATGGATGAGTATGGATTCGGAGCTCATAGATGGTGTCAAAGTCACTGACGCTCTCCTGAAATATGTGTAGAGGTACGCCTCTAATATTCCTCCTGTAATATTGGTCCTTTACCGTTATAACAGATCTAAATTCACCCTCTTTCCATTGGACTGATTTTACCAGCAGCTTATTATGTGATGTGGACATGATGACCATCATGAAAAAATGTGTTCCTCCTACCTTGCGTCAGGCAACAGGACTGTGATTTTTTTTTCTTAACTATACAATATAAATAAACATGACTAATTCCATCAGGTGTAAGTCACTATGAGGACAGGTTTTTTTGTTCACATTAGGAAACAACAAAAATCAGCTTGACTATTTGTCATATTTCTATACTGGAGTAACAATCTGTCATTTTTTGTAACAGATTTGTTGTTGTTTGCCCTTGAAAAAGACATAATACAGACATAATGCAGGAATAAAACTGCTGTTCTTCATAGGTGCTTCCTAGATTTATTAATTCTTAATCAAAATATTAGATGATGGGATGGCATAAATATATCACTAATTTCTATAACAACAGAAGTGATAATGCTAGCTCATCTCTCTGAGGCTTCAGTGTGTGTCAGACTGCATGGGGTCACATTCCAGAAATGAACATATGTTTTTTGGTGTAGCAGATGTTATTCCAGGAATGCACTTGGAATACCTGGCTCTATTTCTGGAGATTGATATGTATTGAATGATTGGTTTGACTAGACATTTATGATAAGTTAACTGTTCTCTTGTGGTGCTTAATGGTACAGTAGGACATTATAAACACTGTGAACTCTTGTGCAAAGCTTTTAACCCTCAGCTGTTAGCATACATGTGTGGCATCCTGAGAAAACCTTTAACATGGTGAAAGTTTTGAAATGTTCTATTATTGAGTCTGGTTAGATCCCATTGTGAAAAGGGAGGAAATTGCATTTATAAAGACTGCAGTGCAGGAGCATCATGGCTGTTTTCACATTGATTAGGATTATGTTGGTTTCGCTACAGCACGTAGCGATCAAATAACTTGCTCAAAGCCTGACATTCACTGTGTGTGGAAATCACATTTGCACATAGACAGACTGCATGTTTTTATCACCATGTTTGTTAAGCTGAGGTGTCACGGCCAAAAATCCGATATCCAGTGTGTTTTCCCAGTCCATTACATGTATGCAACTTACATGTACATCATGTACATGTACAGCATACACTAAGGTATATGACGGCTGTTAAAGCTTAAAAATAGGCTATAGCTTTGCTTGTCTAAGATTGTTTGTTATGTTTATAAATGACATTTAAAGATTATTTAAGTATGTATGCATATGGTTGATGTGTGATTTAACTACTGGTTGTGCTCATGTAAAGGCGTCTGAGCTGTTTTTAAATGTCTCGTGATATGATATCAGAGGCTATTTAAAACCCAGTGCAGTGTTTAGAAACCTCTTCTTCTATAACACCTCTAGCAAACTCTCCTTTCCTTTTACAATCTTTGGGTAGTAATAGTTTGGGCTGTTTAGTGTTTTTTTCTGTGAAAGTCAGCTGAAAAATTGTAAATGAGCTTGTAAATGGCAAATCATATTGTATTGCTTGAGATAAGATGCTCGATTCGGCGCACCTGAGTATCAAAAAATATATTCAACGAACTTCACAAAAAAGTAGGCTGTTTATCATAAAACATTGCTTTTATAAGGTGAGATGTAATAAAAATTTCATACTCTATTCTCTGAAAAAATAAGGTTCCACTTTATCTTGAATCGGTAGAGGCTACAAGAGTTTTTTTTTTTTTTTTAAATCATCTAAGCATGATGTTAGATAATCTAGTTAGCTAGATGAAGGCCAGTGAATGTGGACTGAAATGTTAAAATGTGCTAAATCTACCAAATAAGATTAATATACAAGAGTTTGTTGTTGTTGTACAGAA
>JAQQZX010000018.1:10702531-10715031 GCA_030068355.1 Notoglanidium maculatum | reverse complement strand
TCATTGAGATGGTATAAGAGGTGTATTGATATAAATTGTCTTTAAGGATGAGTGTGTTTCATTTGGTGTAAGTGTGTATAATAAATTCTTGCATTAAGAGAATTTCTTTCTAGAAGACCAGCATGGCACTTTACCAAACAGGACCCTTTGAATTGTACATATGCTGTCATTTAGTACAGTGTGCTTGGTTTGTTTCTGTGAGAAGCTTTGTAACTTTGTAAAAAAACAAAGGTAACCTATCTCGTCAGGGCTGCCAAGTTAGTCCTGATCATGTAAAGTGTTTGTTGTGCAGTTCTTTTGTTTGAAACAGAAAGGGTAACGCTATTCCTTGGTTACTGAAGTTAAAGTTGGGGTTAGATTTAAGAATTATGGGTAGAAAAGGCATGTTCATACATATATAGGCAGTTAGATATATACAATATACTGTATGCATGTGGGTGAGTGTTTGTGTAGGTGTTTGTGTGAGTGTGTGTGTGTGTGTGTGTGTGTGTGTGTGTGTGTAGTGGAGTAGGATCTGGGGTGTTCAAGGGAGCAAGTGTCCCTGCAAGAGTAGGAATATCTGACAGATTAGACCTTGTGGGGACATTTGGCTGTTTTCCACAAGGAAAACCTGTTTTTTTTTTTTGTTTTTTTTAAATGCATTTTTTATTTAAAAAAAAAAATCTAAAAGCGCCAAAATGTTTCCTTTTGGTTACTGAGATTAATGTAAGAGTTACGTTTAGGTGTAGGCATAGCAATAATAAGCTAATTATGTCAGGAACATCCTCACAAGGATAATAACATGTGTGTATATTTGTGTGTTTGTTCTTGACATGGTTGCTATATAATGCATGTAGCTCACTGTGTGCGTGACAACGTGTGTATGAGTGAGTGTGAATATGTGCATAGGAATGTGTGTTGCACTGCCAGGGTTCTTCTGAAGGTCAGCAGCAGTAAACACCATCAACCTCAGGCTTCTCCTCTTCTGCCTCAACACAATCGCCTCTCATATTACACTCTGTGCCTGCAGTGAACCCTATCGACACTTTTTCCTCAATCGGTTTCCCTGCAAATCCAGTTTATGCCCATGTACACAGCTACAATGACTAAGTACCAATGCTGTAAAAAAAAAAGACCATACAGGATACAAATTTAGTGTAGTAGTGTGGTGTACGCATGCCTGTAGATCTGTTCCCGCCTGGGTGAGCATGTATGTGTGTATACAGTATACAATATATATATAGTATATATGTGTTTGCCTGGATGTGAAGTGATTGCCTGTGTTCATGCAATTGCAAAAACATGTGCGAGTTTTAAAAGCAGGTAAGTGGACAGCAGCTGTCAAGGTCCGGTTCTCTGTCAGTGCCAGCACCACATTTCTCCGTGCTAAATATAACTTGCGTGACAGCAGTGAAAGATGCCCCAGCTTTCCGTTAACTCCACTCTGCTTAATCACAAGCTTCAGCTGAGCAGACCACACACAATTCAGAAACACACACACTCACAAATAACATATATACATATTATTAAAGGACCATAAAGTGTATAAGCACTTAATATATATATATATAATGTAATATAACAATAATAGAATAATAGAATAATAACAATAATGTAATAATAAAACTCCAGGGTTATTATAATTAACAAAATTATATAATATTATTATAAATAATAATATTAAATTAATAATTAATTTATTAATATAATTATATAAATATATAATTTAATATATATAATTATATGTAATTAATAAATAAAAATATATAACTATTATTAACAAAGAAAAAATATATCTTTTAAATAAAATATTTTATTTATAATAGAATATATTTAATGATATATTTTAGATATAAAATAATATTACCATCACGGAGCACTTTATTAGGAACACCTGTACACTTATTCATGCATGCAATTATTTAATAAGCCTATTGTGTGGCAGCAGCGCAAAGCAAAAAATCATCCAGATGCAGACTAGCAGCTCTGGGTAATGTTCACATCAACCATCAGAATAGGGAAAAACATGTGATCTCAGTGATTTTGACCGTGGCACGAATGCTGGTGCCAAGTGGGCTGGTTTGAATTTTTTCTAAAAACTGATTTCCTGGGATTTTCTCCTATAACAGTCTCTAAAGTTTACTCAGAATGGTGCAATACAGAAAAAACATCCTTGAAATGCCTTGTTGTTGAGAGAATTGAATGGAGAATGGCCAGACTGGTTCAGATTGACAGAAAGGCTACAGTAACTCATAAACACTGTACAATTGTGGTGAGCAGAAAGCAGCTCAGAATGCACAACATGTCCAACCTTGAGGAGACCAGGATCCAATTCTGTCAGCCGAGAACAGAAAGCTGAGGCTGCAGTGGGCACAGGCTCACCAAACCTGAACAGTCGAAGACTGGAAAACTGTAGCCTGGTCTGATGAATCTCGATTTCTGCTGAGGCACACAGATGGTAGGGTCAGAATTTGGCACCAACAGCGTGAATGTTTTCTTGGCACACTTTGGGCAAATTAATACAAATCAATCATCGCTTGAATGCCACAGCATTCTATTTGAGTATTGTTGATGACCATGTGAAGCAATTTTTTCATTTGATAAAGAACAACACATTTTGCAACCAAACTACTATTGAAGATTAATCAACACCTTCTGACCAATCAGAATCAAGAATTCAACACAATAGTACATGCTATAAAATATATATTTACAAATATAATAAGCAATAATATTTTTTAAAAAACATTGTGATAACTCTGAGGTTCAGAAGTTCAGGTTCACAGTCACTAGCCGTGTAAACTGCTGCTCATGGCTCCTGTTTCTTCAGCGCATGCATGCCTTCCCTCATAAAGATTCATTAAGGCAGAAAGTGCGTGCTCAGCATGGCTTCCTATTGCTCATGCGGAGTGTGATAATCGCTCACGGTTTCATCAACAGAGCCACGATCCTCTCATACTTCACAAATCACACTTGCATTGTGTCTCTGGTTTTTTTCCTTGTTAACCCAGTTACACCACTTGTACTGTATAAAAAAAGAAACAGGGCGTTTGTTGCATTGCTTGCTGTGTGTAAAAATCAGGTTATATGAACAAACCTATCGTACAAAGTGTATAAAGTATATTATAATGAAATTCAGACCTAAGACGTAACTATAGATATAAGCACTCAGATGTCGCACAAGATTTACGTACATGGGGTGAAGTTTGAGTATCTCAGTTTCTCTCTCCATAGATGCATGCGCATTTAGATTGCATCATTTTCGTTTCTACCAAGGAGCTGTATTAAAGGGGTTGGCTCACTCTTCCCAGAATCCTCTGTGCTTAGTAACGAGTCAACATTTTCGTTATTCCAAAAACAATCCGCAATAATCAACATCATAGGCTGTAGATCTTAAATTGTAAAGTGAAACTGAAGATATTTTGTTGTATCTATCTATTAGTATCTATATTTAATTCTTTCGACTGTTCCATTCTGGCCACGAAGGAAAGAAAAGATAAGGCATATTTTGTTTAGAGCTTCCACATGTGACACGTGAATGAAGAAAATGTTCAAGATGGGTTTCAAAGAGATCACTACAGTGAATTTTCCGGAGGTTTTGCTGCACAGGGAGCTAACGGGGAAGTGCTCAAGTGCTTTCAAAAAACAAAAATAATGCACTGGGGTCTGGGAAGAGTGAGCCAGCTTCTTTAAGTCCAGTGTTACTGGACTTTCTCTCCATAAATATTGGCAGGTCTATTTAATTTGAAAGTGATAATTTGCGAATCCAAATGCTGGGATGATCAATTCATTTGAGGTTTTGAATCAAAGTATCACAAGACTTTGTAATTATAATTTTATGACTGACATCTGTGATTTTAAATTATTGAACCAATATCTAAATAAGCAAAGTCAAAGCATGTTTAATTAATATAGTATTATAAAACGTCTAACATTTTCACTGCTATTTAAATAACATGTTTATGACAGTCCTAATTAATTCAAAAGTTTTGTGTATTAATCAAAGTTTAATTTCAGTGTGTTTTGGTGATTTCAGAACATCGAGCTGAAGGTGGAGGTGGAGAGCTTGAAGCAGGAGTTACAGGAGAAACAGCAGCTCCTTGACAAAGCTCTGTGAGTCTCTTTCTGTCTACCATCTGTTAGTCTGTGACTCTGTCTGTGTCGTTCTACTTATCTGTACAACTCTAAAACATTACAAGTTTCACAGTACAAAAGGTTAAATAGTTTTGTAGAAATAGGTTAAATGTGGCATTCAGCATCTGTTTGTTGCTACAGAGGAGCTGTAGGCAGTCGAATTACTTTTAAAGAGGCACGATAAATAATACTTCGGATTTTAATATGTCATTAAATATGGTTGTCCTCTTACATACTTTATAACACTTTAATAAGTGTATTCATCACCGCAACGTTCCAGTTGCCCTTGGGGCACTTCTCTGTTTGTTAGACAGTGTTAAATCAATTAATCGATTCCAAGAATTGTTTACGTGTCCTTATGGCTGTAAAGTGCGATAAGCAGGGAAATGCTAATATGCATTAGTGATGCAGACACTCAAGACAGATGCAGGCTGTTCGTGTCCGTCTGAGAAATGTATGGTGAACTCATAGCTCATTTATAGCACTTTTCCACTGGACAATGCAGCTCACATAATAACATTTCATCTCTATTTCCACTATGAGCTGAGCCATACTTAAATACACATGCCGAATTTAGTTATCCTTCTTGCAATCTGAGCCAGAACATACAGGCCGAGATAAAAATGGTTCAGACCATTGATTGATCAAACAAAATCTTAAGGGAATCGTCCCGAAATATGTCTCTGGCTGGTTACTGAATTACACTTCAGCAGTAAAAAAACAATTATCATGCTTATTAATTAAGATCAAATCCTAAACGTTTTTTCATTCACTTTGTTTGCATACTGCATAGGGTATAACATAATACTGTTGTACTCAGTGTAAATTAGAACGATATTTGAGATTCTGCCTAGAATTCATGATGTTTTGTTTTATTTATTGTATTCTCAAGTCAAGTCAAGTGGCTTTTATTGTCATTTCAACATATACATGTTGTATAGTGTACAGTGAAATGAGACAACGTTTCTCTAGGACCAAGGTGCTACATATAACACAACAGAAGTACAAAAGGTGCACGTGTGCAACAGAAGACAACAGAAGACAACATAAAGTGCATGTGTGCAGACATGTGCAAACATGGAAAAAACAACATGAAGTGCAAAGTGTGCAAACAGTGCAGACATAACGAGACAGACAAAAAGACAAAAACACTGCCACGAGACAGTGCAGACATCACGAGACAAGACAAGACAGTACAGCGCTAATCCAAATGTAGTGTACAAATGTAGTGTTCTACTTCATAATTTCTTTATTTTTTCACTAAAGATTGAAGTATTGATAGGAATCTGACATACAGCCAGAATTTGGATAGTCCTTGTGTTTGGATTTATTATTGAACCATTTTATTCAATAGTTCAATAGATGCGCTGATCAGTGGAAAAGCACTATAAGTCTGATCAATCTGATTAATACTGATTAGTCCAAGAAGAGCACGCCACGCATATATGCTCTCCAGTTACAGTGAGCAGCTGGAAAATGAAACACAAATTTGACTCACATGTCAACCATTTAGCCGTATGGGATGATCTTGGCAGGAAGCAGAGGGCAAGTATGTAAGGATATACAGAGATCTGGGGTATACCAATGCAAGGAAAGAAAGGCAGAACAATGAAAGATGGAGGAAATACAGAGTTTAGGAAATCTAAAAAAAATGTGATTGAATGAATATCTGTTTAGTAATGAATGATGGGTCAGTTTGACTGGACTGAAGATGACAATTCACGAAGCTCATGTGATTTTCTTAAATAACTTCCCTGAAGCTGTGACAACATTCAGCAATGGGGCTGATTTATACTTCTACATTGTACTACATCAGTACCATGGCAGTTAAACTATTAGGGCTGAACAATACATTATATCCTGAGACCTTGTTTTTAATAATAAAAATATAATAAATAATTGTATAAATATATGTATATATTGTTATTAATATAATTATTATAATGATATATTGTTATAATCCTTTAAACGTAAATAATCTTGGGGTAAACTATCTCTCACACACATATGTACACATGATTTATAATTTATTTTCCATCTGTTTCCATTTAGTTTCCATCTCATAATATTGGACTGGGTTCACTCTGCGTTTCCTCTGAATAACAAACACACTGCACAGAAAAGTAGTAGCCCTTTCATTCAAACAAAGAAACACTAAACTTAGTTTTGTCATCTGTCCTTTTGTGTGATTTGTACTTTGATTAGACGATGTGTGTCCATCAAATGTCTTTTAGTCTTTCTTCTATAGTTTAGCAGAAAAATAATGATAGAGTAAATAATCCATTTCCAATACATACGTTACACCTGCGACTGAGTCTGTAACACGTCCACTAATGACATAGTATGTAAACATCACCAAAATAGGCTAGAATATTAACCCACTTGGGCTCAACATTAAGTGTTACTTTATGTAATCTCATGACATGACCATTGCTGATGGGTTTCATAAATCTACAGCAATGTACTTTTACAGTTACACTTAGCCCACAGCCTCGCTTATTCTGTGTGTTTTTCACATGACCACTGCTGGTGATGTTGCACTCGATTTAAAAAAAAAAAAAAAGATAAATAATCCTCTTTAAAATATTTGTTAACAGCAGATAAGATGATGTGCATACCCAAAATGAAACTTTATACTGATTTTTCTCTTAGCTTTGAAAGAAGGGCAGGGTTTAGCCCTGCTAGCCCATTGATATGAGTCACCCCTGAGACAGAGGGTTTATGGGTAAGCAAGGCACTCGGAGACACTCTCTCTAATGCTCTCACTTGCCATCCCCGACAGTTATCCTTGAACTAACTGCGCAGTGTGCATATCTATGGTGATATGTTGGTGATTGGTTGGTGGGAAGGTGTGTCCGATTACATACTACAGTACATCACTAGCATTCGTTCATTATTAGCAGTGTCAGTATCTCAGAAGACGTGAATGAAATGTGTACAGATAAAAGCTATTGATAAATATAAATGCTATATTCAGATGGCTATATTCCTGATTTAATAGCACATTTATCATGTCTCAGGGGATGACCTTAGATGAGTTGGTGTCAGTTACCAGAACAGCATGTGTATTGTGCATAAATTAGTGTATTCAATGCTGGAGTCAGATAGGTCTAAATAAAATCCTTGTCATGACTAGCTATTTTAGCTGTTTATGTGTGTTTATTTCAGTGAAACAGGCAGCTAGATGTAATATCTTATCATGTACTGACATACAGTATACTGACAATTAATCTCTGAGATGCTAGCAGAGCTAATTATAAACCTTCAAATAGGATTTACACAAAAGAAATTATACAAATTGGCATTTGTATTTAGTATAGTTACTAGGTAATGACTATCTCTCAGCTAACCTCTTCAGTTAATCTATCAAACAATGGCAAGCATGCTAGCTCTGACAAATCAAACTAGCTTAGCTGGTAATAGCTAGCTGTCATGATACAAATAAGCTAAAAACACAATATAACTAATGACAAAGAGATATTTGTATCTTTAGATTTCACATCACTTCACAAATCCCAAAGCACATTAGCATATATATTTTAAAGCCATCTATAGGTTAAGGTCATGAATTTGTTTTAAAAAGGTATGGGGTATAAAGTAAGGATAAATCTTTTAAATCTTTTACTGAAGTGGAAGAAAAGAAAAAAATTTAAGTAAATTATAGATACTTTTTATATAAAATTGTACTTAAGTAGGCTACAGTAGCAAAGTTATTGTACCTTGTTACTTCCCAACCACTTATAGAAATGCTATGAGACCCAATAAGGACGTTTATTTAAAGAACATTGAATATATTTTACATACAGTGATTTCTGTGTGTATAGTTATACAGTACAAAAATAATGGCTGCCAGAATGAGTGACTCTGGGTATAAATGAACCCTTATATACATACCTCAGGTTGCCAGGCTATGAGCTCATCACATAGCCCAACACCACCACCCCATATCATCCATCTGTGTTTTCTGTTAGACCCCCACCTTTCATTTTTTGTCATGAAAAAAAATTCTAGGTGAAATTCAGACAGCAATCTGTATTTGGTAGCTACAGTTTGTAGATGAATTTTTGTTGAATATAAGTCCAAGATCTACAATAACAGCTGGAAAAATACTCATCCATGGTGGGTGTGAGCTGACAGTCGTTATCCCAGTTTAAAACCAGCATATTTATACACACAGTGACAGACACAGTGGCGTGGGCCATTCTGGGAGTCCCATCCCTGCAAAAATGAGTCCATCTGTATGTGCGTGTCTCCATGTACTAGCCATAACTATTCTAAGACGTGATGACAGATGTTTATACATGGAAAATTTAAAAGCCCTCTTCTGCTTCAGGATGACCGAAGCCATCCTGGGATGATAGGGCATGCCTACTTAGTTACCTGTTCTATTGGAAGAGTAGTGTCATGATGTGCAAAAACGTCTGAGCTCTGCACATATAGATTTTTGCCTTGTACAATCTAGCTGTAACACATCTATTCTAGCTAGTCAAGCTCTTCAGGAGTGCCTGGTAAATTAGGGTCAGATGTAAACCCACCAGGCTTGGTCAGCCAACTGAGTCCATCATCTGAACATATGTAGGAGATTCCACAGGTCTACACTTGTTGGGAACTTAAAAAAATACAAAGACATCCAGAGTGAGCCATTTGTTCTTAAAACAGCTGTAGCTTTATGTATACATAGCTGTGGGTGTTGGAATGACCAGTGATGGCTGGTATAAATCGGCTAGCAAGCCTTGCTGTATTTCAAAGATATATAGACATCATCAGGATAAGGTTTCATTTTTGGCACCCACATCAGATTATTTGCTGTTAACAAATGTCTTGAAGCTGATTATTTTGGATTTTTGTGGAATCAAATGCCACCAATAGTCATGAGAAAATAGAAAGGTATAAAAAAAAAGCAAAATTGGGGCTGATTTGGTACTAGCTAAGATGGTAAATTCATGCAGCCTAGCAGTTAAAGACATGTCAGGTGATTACACAGAGTGAAACACAGAGTTTTTCTGCATTTGTCTAGAAGTTTTTTGTTAATATGTCACATATAACACATCACCAGCACTGATTGAGAAGGCACATTTAAAGTCATGACTGTAAGGAATGCGAACGAGACAGATTATTTCTGCTATCATTTATTATTTAAATGTCTTTGGAGGAGAAACTAAAAATACACAGATAAAGCGTACACTGTGCAATAATGTGACAGAAGGGCACGTTGAGTGTTTTTGGTTTGAAAAAAAAAGTTTTATGTTTACCATATTTGCCATTCAGAGGAATCACTTGCAAGTCAGTAGAGCATTATGGACTTGATATGCTATTAGAAATCAGGAATAAAATTAGAAAACACAAACGTCTTTAAGCGTGTGTGCAATTGTTCTTTCTTATTATACCATCGGTGAGACAGGATATCGCTCAGCCCTAATAGTTTCATTCTTGACTTATTGACAGATATTAGATTTAACGCTTTAATTGTTACTTGGGCACATGTATTAAAACAAGCAGGATAGTGGTGTTCCAGCTAACCCGCCCCTGCCGGTTTTCTGATAGGACAACAGCAGAGAGCCTGACCAATAACAATGAAGCAGAGCTGCAGCGTCGCTGTGAGGCGAGACAGCAGGAGATTGACCACATGCAACAGGTCCTGCAGACCAAGATACAACTCCTGCAAGAGGTAGAGACACATTCTCACACATGTAGACGCACACACGCTTACACACTAATTCACATAACTTCATGGTGCGTTTGTTGATCATACCGAACACCATACTGAACACCATAACTGTATTAATGTTGATAATGATGATGCTATGTATGGCAGGAGGCTCAGTTAGCACGGAGCGAGGCTGAACGCATGGCTAGTCTCGCAGAGTCCTGCTCCCAGCATCCCCCTGTCACCATGGAGCCCATCACCAAGGAGATATCTGTTGCTAAGAGTTCCCAACCTCCTAACCTTCTGCTTGACAGAGACAGCAAAAGGTAAGAGAAAATGAGAGAGTTGTTATAATTGAGTTATTCTCTCTGACCTAGAGAAATAGTCCTCACTCTAAAAATAACACTACACCACCTCAGCACATGCACTCTGGACTCTCGCTCTCTCTCGGTTCAGTGGTGGCCAATATCCTATATTCTGACCATGTTCTCGCATACACTAAACAAAGCATAGCTCTCTATTCACTATATCTAGAATATCTCTATAATCTGGAATATATATTTGTCTAGAATATTTCTATATATTCTCTATATCAAAAGTGGCATCTCTAAAATGATGCTGCCCAAATGAAATTTTAGCCTCTGCTCAAGGGTACTAAACTATCTTGAGCTGGAGTTAATCCACAGACCACAAGTGAAGGAAAAAAAGTGGATTCCAGTGTATTTATAATGCCAGAAACATGTGCTGTCTGAAGACGTCACACTTGTGCTACCAAAGATTTGAGCAATGCAGCTTCAATGATATGATGGACAATATTATATTTCCAGATTTTCACAAACTCATTTAGACTGTACATTTTTTTAAGAAGTATTTCATATTTGTTTTAATCTTTTGCAAATAATGTTCATATTTGTCTTGAGTTTGTGGTGCTGGAGGATAACAACGCTTAAATATTAATGATTAGTTTATGGTTAAAAATGATCTGAGGTATAAAGAGTTTTGTTATTTTGGTTAGCTATCACATATACAAAGTCATACAGAGCATTAATGTGCGCTACTTTTCTGCAGGATTGAGGAGCTCACTGCGGCAGTGCGCTGTAAGGAGCTGTTGATACGGGAGTTAACAGAGGAGAGGAGCTCTCTGAGAGAGAGAGTCACAGAGATGGAAGAACAGCTTCAAGAGCTCTCTACCTCCCTACTGCAGAAAGAGAGAGATGCAGAGGTGTGTGTGTGTGTGTGTGTGTGTGTGTGTGTGTGTGTGTGTGTGTGTGTGAATAACAGCAGAAAAAGAAGTAGCCATTGGGCACAAGGAACATCAGTTTTCATATTAAAGTTATGGTTTAAATTCTGTGATAATTACAGGCCTAGAAACTACTTTTAAAATTGTACCTTTATGTTAATTTGTTATACTATGATGTAATTTTTTTTTATAATCTGCATCACTATGAAACATATCTCTACCTGCTACATTTTATTGATAACCTTGGTGTGATTTTAGGGAAACGAGATTAGGTCAACAATAAGGAGTTAATATAGAGTGCTGTGCAAAAGTTTAGGCACCCTATATTTTTAGTACAAATTTAGTCAGTACAAAAGATTTTAGACTTCCAGATATGTTTTTATTTGAAAAATGTTTGTCAGTAAAGAAAGCAACATGTTATGTAAGAGACCGCTTTTCAGACCAAAAAATATACTGAAGGCTCCTGGGGTTTTCATGCAAAAAAAAGAAGCAAGTGTGACAGTCAAAGTGTCCAGAAGAACTGTGGCACATTCTCCAAGATGCTAAAACTTACCAGCTCATTTCCTTAAAACTGTACACATTGTGCCTGGGACTACAAAAAAAAATAGAAAAAAGGCAAATGGTCGTCACAGCAAATATTGCCTCTTTTTACTGTATGTTGTAATATTTTTCTTTTAAGAAGAAAAATTTTAAAGTCATCTTTACTTTGCAGCATTTCTTTTGCACAGTCCTGTAGTCTTTTTAAAGATTTTGAAATTGTGACTATAAATTAGTGACTATTTACTGACTTAGAATCTGGTAGAAATGTTGCCCCTTAAAAATGCCCAGTGATGCAGTGAACTTAGGTCAGCTCTCTCACTTTCCGTATTGGTGTTACGTGAGATATCATGGGACTAGAACTCATGTTTCCGCTGACACATCAGCAGCTGCCGAGTTACTGATGAAGTGAATCCACTTTCATGCTTTCCTTCTCAAGTTGTATCTCTTGGAACATCGCAAACCGCAGAACCCTTTCTGAATGTGAAGCTTTGCCTTTGGAAATCAAATACTGAATATTGTTCAAAATCATGAAAAATTAATACATAAAATGACTTATGAAGTGCTTTCATTCACAGCACACAATAACATTTAAAAATCCTCTAATGGTTTTAATTACATTATATACACTGTGTGTGATTTTGTGTAGTGATAATCATGGTTGTTCTTCATCATTACAGTTTTATCAGGAAGAGCTGGGTCGTGAGAGGCTGCGTGTCCAACAGGAAATGCAGGTAGGCCTTACCGTTTTTGTGTCAGTAAATGTATATTTGTATACAAAATCCCCAAGCACTCTACTGGCAGTTCTGTTCAGACTGAGTAGCGTGCACTATAGCACTGAGGTGCATCGTACCTTTGTGAAGCATGTACACTACCAGTCAAAAGATTGGACACACCTTCTAATTCAATTATTTCTTTATTTTTATGACTTTAAAAGAGACTGGATAATGATGGACTGTTGTT
>JAQQZX010000018.1:10685718-10702431 GCA_030068355.1 Notoglanidium maculatum | reverse complement strand
GGCACACGTGTTCACTGAAAAGCATTCCAGGTGACGACTTCATGAAGCTGGTTAAGATAATGCCAATTGTACCATCACGGTAAATGGTGGCTACTTTGAAGAATCTAAAATATGAAAAAATTTTTGTTTACCACATAATGCAGTATATGCCATATGCGTTGCTTCATAGTTTTGATGTATTCAGTAATGTTTTACTTCATTATAAATAAACATTTATTTTAGTAATGTTTTACTTGAAAAACTTATGAAAACGAGTAGGTGTGTCCAAACTTTTGACTGTTAGTGTACATATCACATAACACTTTTATTTGGTGCAAGATAATAATAGTGAGTTGTTGTTTTTTATACTGGTTGTTGAACAAGAGAAAAAAAAATGCTAATAACTAATATACAACTTGTATGCCGGGTAACTATGATTAAAAACACTTCGTGTTCTTTTCCCTGGCACCCTGGCTTGTTATTGGTCCAACACTAAAACATCACCCAATATGATTACTAATTCCAATATAAATGTTAACTAAGGGTTTATCTTGATCTGGTGTTTTGATATCAAACAGCATCAATTATATGTGTAGAGAAATGTAGCCTTTTCTGGGACATGCATGAGTATGTCTCAGTTCTGACTCACCATGTTCACTATGTCACGTTTCTATGGCTAATATTCATGATCAAAGCTTGCCCTCTAGTGGAGGATAAAGAAAGGTCTCCTTGAAAGAGAGATTTGAAAGAGAAAGAGAAACAATGAATCATTCTTATCTTTATTCAGAGTTCAGAGCCTTTTCAAGCAGGAGGAACACAGAGCATATTATAACTTTTGCGAAAAAGTAAAGACAGCTGTGAGTTCTCCTTCTGTGAGCTAAGAAACCAAAAGAGATTGATATCACATTACCAATGCATGATAACATGCTGTTTTTAGGCCAATCAACCAATAGACACAGTCACCAATAGAGTTTAACTCTGATACCAGTCATTTTAAGTCACGTCCAGTTTATTTATTTATGCAGAACCTGTCTTGGGTTTTTTAAAGTGATTTCTTTATCTGTAAGATTGCTCATGCACTCTGTGGTCTAAGAATGTTACCGAATGGGTTATCAAATGAGTTGTTATTTAAAAAAAAGAAAAGGAAAAACATATGGCGTAGCTTTCAGTAAGGAGATTTATTTCACATTTATGGAAGGAGTCTCCAGTGTCACCACTTTGTGACGGTCAGAGCTAAAGTTACCAGTACGGCAAAAATCTAAAGAATGAGAGCACTGTATTTTTTGTCATATTCAGGAAATGTAAGTGAAACTGTTTATAACTGCTGTAATAGGAACTTAACTTGAAAATGTAACTATAAATGGATACAACAGTCTGTTGTTCTTTGATAAATAAAAAATATGCGAAATCTTTGGCAAATTGCTGTTGTATGTAAGGGATAAAGTTCAGCGAGCTGGTAATTGTAATCAGGACCCTGATGTGATGTGGGGGGAGGGGGGGGGGTGTATCCCCTTGAAGGAGTTTATTTTGCAATAATGCACATTTTCCCACTTGTTACACGGCTACTTATTAAAGAAATCAACATTTAACACAAAATATTGATGATTTTATTGCTTCCGCTAATGACATGGTCCATTGCAGCGGCCTACAATATAGGAATAACAGACCATGGAAAGCCCTGATTGACCAGTCAAGAATCAAATGAGCCATGTAATAAAAGTGAAATAAAACACTTTGTAACAAGCTGTTATAGCTGTTATGCCCCTCCACTTCATTGCCACGTGCTGTTGATCATTTTCATATAACAGCGCAGTCTGAAATGTCCTTAGTTATTGGCTTGTGTTATTTACTAGCATTTACCTGTATGATATTTTGCTACATCTTGTTTCTTTTTGCTCCCATGTGGTCAACATAAAAGAAAATGAAATTCTAGTCTCTGGAAGGTTTGGCTAAAAAGATTCAGTCTCACCTTTGATATCCATCAGCCATGTGTCTGTGGTATTACTTTTAGGGTGGAGTGCTTTTTGGGTTTATTGTGGAGCTTCATAAACACCACTACTCAAACAGCAATAATGGGTGTGTGGTAATTTCTAAGTTTCTATTTACCAGAGGACATTGAGCATGAAATGTGTAATCAGAATGCATTTATCTCAATACAATATATAACGTGTTTTGCAAAACAGATTATGCTTTATCATATAGTATTTCCTGTATGAACCTCTTTGACGATTTAAGGAAGAGGTTATTTGTTCTGTGTTACGAAGTTGGAAAGCAAGAGATGTGTGTTCATGGTGATACAGTCTGTATGATATTAGGACTTGAGATGTGATACTATTGGGAAGTGACCCAGGTCTGTGCAGCTGCCACTTGGCCACTGAAGACGGGAAAATGACTAGTGTACAGTATGTGTTTGATGTGTTTCTGAGAAGGCATGAGTACATGCTGCCTCCAGGCAGTGTTTGACTTGTAAATCAGCACAGTGGAATATGCAAACGCTGGAGATGGCAGGAATTACTTGGCTCAGATTGGTGTCCGACTTCAACACAGCTGCCTCACTCATTCACATTCGCTCTCTCAGCCATTCACATACAAAACCCACTCATTCATTCACACTTATTCACTTGATCAGTCTTTCATGCTATACAGTAATTCTTATGATATACATAAGACTTGGGTTGAAACTAAGAAGGCCTGGGGTGGAAACTAATTAGGCTAGTTGTTGTAGTTGGTGTAGTGTATACATTATGCTTATTTGCGCTCTTTCCTTTCAGGCATTAAGATCTTTCCACTTTTGTCTAACTTTGAGTTTTGCATCTTGTCAGATTTGACTGTAAAATCAAGTAACCCCCCAGATTCACAACACTGGCTAATGATAGACTAACTCAGTACACAACAATAGGACTTTTGTGTAAAACCTACCACAACTAAAGGTGTCAAAAATGGCGGATGAAACATGATCTATTTACAAAGCCATAGATGGAGTACTGCACTAAAGCATTTTTCTTACAAGTATATATAGAAGCTTTGTGTTTACTGGTTATGCTGTAGGGCATATTGTTACACTTGGTGGGTTTAACAGACTTAAATACCATGAAACATTGCCAACATATTTTTAATGTAATTCCTTTCAAAAAGTGTTGGGAATGAATGGTAGAACGGTAGAAATTCATTATTATTCGTTTATTTAGAAATATTGTAAACATATGTTTCATACTATTCCTAAATTGTACTACAAAAAGATTTTTTAGCATGATTAAGTAGGTCTAACCCAGAAGACTCTTAAGACACAAAGGGGATACAGTTGCAGGAGAGATTTATTGAACTAAGTATCACTTTCTGGTGCAAAGATTTACTTCTTTAGCCAATTTCTTGTGGTTCCTGACATCGGCATTTGTTCATGCACTTATTTAGGTGCTCATGTAGCTTTTAAATGGTTTACTTTTTATATGCACAGCAGACTGGTTTCACGTTCCTGTCTAGTCTTGTAGGGCATGAATTCTCACAGATTGACCAACGTATTTTGTATCATTGCTTTTTTGTATCATTTTTTTACATTGTATCATGATTGAAATGGTTCTAGATATGAAAAGAGACTAGGTTTCAACTACAAAACGATAATATAAATCATGTTAAAGAAAAACATGCAAAGACTAAATGAGTGAGCTACAGTAGAGGTGTTAGTAGACGGGGAAGTGAAACTCTGGGGACATGCTGCTGCTGACTATTTAAGTGTTTATAGTATGCGAGAAATGGCATACTTACTCATTTAAACACTGATAGCACACCATTTCTGCTTCAGATGTGACTGTCCTGCAGCTAAGTTATAGAGAACATACTCTTTGTTGTTTAGCTCCACACGTTGGTCATTATTCTCAGTAAACACATGACCTTTCAGGAGATAGATGACTCTCCTGTGGCTACCACCATGAAGAAGATTCAGACAGTGCATGTGTGTGTGTGTGTGTGTGTGTGTGTGTGTGTGTGTGTGTGTGTGTGTGTGTGTGTGTGTGTCTAGCTGATCATCACCACCTTTTCATAACCTTGTTCATGTCACCCCATATTAACGTCACCATGCCTCACCAAATTTAAATGTAGTGTTATCTAAGGTACATGGCATTGCTGTGTGTGTGTGCCATGGTGTGTTGGTCTATTATTGAGCAAGAATGTTTCCATAAACCACAACAGCACCAAACACAGCAGCATGCTTACAGAGCCAGCATTGTACTTTTTAACAGAAATCAGTTCAAGTGAGTCCTTGAGGAAGACTGACCTCATTGCAAAGCCTCTGACTGAGTACTGCCAAAATTGTACCTCATCGCTTTGCTATATAAATAGCATTTATCTAATAAATAATTTATCTTGAGATAATAATCTTATAGGGGCAGGTATTGCTGCACAGATGATGATTCAGCTAGGTATCTATGAGATTAAGTGTGCAGTAACGTTGATGGTGATTAGCATGAAAGTTGGAAGTTTTAGAAACTGATCTGTTTGAGCAGAGTTTACAGATGGAGAGGTGAGAAAACTGGACAGACTAAAGGACTAAAGTGATGCTGCATCACTCTCTTTAGGCTAGAAATGTAGTAAAAGGCCTAAACTGTCAACTGATACTTTAGTAATGAAGGAAATCATTAGCCAAAGTGAAAATACACCAAAGTTATATATGTATATACACACACACACACACACACACACACACACACACACACTTTGTTGTTTAGCCCCATTTAATTTTGGTGTTTTAATTTAGCTCCAATTTCTAATTTCGCTTTCATATATGAAAGGTGTGAAAGGTCATGTGTTTCCTGAGAATAATGACCAGCATGTGTAGATAGATAGATAGATAGATAGATAGATAGATAGATAGATAGATAGATAGATAGATGAGCTCAGAAATATATCACAAGATAAATCGTGGGAGCCATCGAAGCCACGTGTTAGTGAACGTATGAAGATTTATGAGCAAGTGGGGGAATGTTTCTTCAAGACAACTGAATTTAAAAAGCATGAACATGTTTTATTTTCTTATATTAATAAGACAGTGGAAAAAAATTACATGATGCACCATGGGGTAATACGCGCGCGACATTTCACCTGCTCACTGAGCCTAGTACACATTGCGGCTTAATAAAGACTGTGTGGGAAATTCCAAACCAAACTGCAGAGGTAGACACAGCCCGCTTGTTGATCCACGCATTCACCCATATATAACCTAAACATTTCTTAGCGCTTTTACCGATTACTCGTCCCGTCGAACAATCTTTACACTGCAAGAGATTTCAAATCTTGAGTGAATACATTACAGTTAGACCGCGTTGTGACAAGACGCACAACCTGTTTTGGGAAATGGTACGTCCTGTCGTCGCGAGCCTCGACAACCACAGCGCTTCTGCTACATCATTGCTATGTGTGGCTCTTTATTTGGGTGGGAGTCTGTACCGCAGCGGCTGCTTCTAAATCACAACGGAACGTTTTGTTTGTCTGGAAATAAAAACGAAGACGGGGACAGAGAACGGGAGAGAGAGAGAGAGAGATGAAGCCATGAAGGAGTGAGGAAACGCCGCTACCTGTGTTATATAGCTGACAGGGCAGTGACGGAGGAGGATGTGGCGGTGAAGCAGCGAGAGGAGTGATGAAGCAGCCTCACTGCTGTCAGAGGAAAAACCGGCGTCTTTACCGACAAAATGGCTCCTAAAACGGCTTCAGTTTCGGTGACATTGGAATTTACGTAGGACAGAAGTCTAAACTGGGTATTTATGCTTTAGCGAAAGCGAATAACATGCCTTCCTCAGCAGCACCATACCGGTATAACGACCTTCATTTTCCGGATATGAAAGGCTGCAGCGTGGCCTGCTTTAACAAGGGTGGCTTTATTCTAAGGTGAACTCTCCTGTCACCTGCTCTGGGTCGTCTTCAGTCAAGATATTCATCCCCATTTAAAGAGGTGCCCTATTTAAGTACACATTTCCCCCCATTTCTAGCCTACACTTCTACATTTCTTTGGCTGGTCACAAATCTATAATCCTACAAATGCTATCTTCAGCATAAGACATTCATAGCATTGGGATTATTTTTGTCACCCAGATTAATTATTGAACAAATGATATAGAGCACTGGATATGGACTGGCTCTGAGTCTCCGTCCGAGTTTAGAGCGATCGTTCATCCTGGAAAGACTTCGATCCCCCCAATCCAGGATGAAGGAGGCGTGTCGGGTTTGTGCGCGTGAGCTGTGCGGGAATCAGCGCCGCTGGATCTTCCACCAGGCAGCCAAGCTACATGTGCTGCTGTCCCACGCGCTGGGCCACGAGCTGCGCCGGGACGGCCGTGGAGAGTTCGTCTGCAGCAAGTGTGCCTTTATGCTCGAGCGTATGTATCGCTTTGACACGGTGGTTGCGCGTGTGGAGGCACTCTCTATCGAGCGCTTGCACAAGCTCCTGCTGGAGAAAGACCGTCTACGCCAATGCATCAGCGGGATGTATCGCAAACACAACAACGATACGACATCTGTTGAGAAAGGCTGCATGGTGGATATGTCGAGCCTCCATGATGCCAAGTACTGCGCTCTGGTCGAAGAGGACCTGATGTATTCAGTTTACGAGTCATGGGCAGAGGATGAGGAGCAAACGTTGGAGTGTAGCCATAATCCACAGTGCCATGGGTCGGACGTGTCTTCGCCTTGGCACCGGTCAAGAAGGTGCAGAGGCTGCAGCGCGCTCCGTGTGGCTGACTCAGACTATGAGGCTGTTTGCAAGGTACCCAGGAAGTTGGCACGTAGCACTTCCTGTGGTCCTTCTACACGCTACTCTGAGACTACCATGACAACAACGGCATCAACTACCCTTGTAGCAGAGAGTGAGCAAACAGCAAGGGCTTCATCTGACAGTGACAAGACTTTGGGAGGGAGGGCAAGCTCCAGCAATTCAGCAGACTCCTTAACCTCCACTCTGGCTGCAGCGACCCCTGTTGGAGATGTGGATCGAGACGGGAGGGAAGAGCAGAACTGGGACTCTGTCTCAGAACAACACTTGGAACCCAATCTAGACTGTGCAAGCGCAACTAGCAAACTACAGCTTGCGCTGTGCTTGATTCAAAACTGTGTATACAAACCTATCCGGGTCCCCCATGGAAGTAGGCTGCCTGTTTTAATCAAACCTGGGGACGTGGGTACAGGCATAACGTTAGGCAACCCAGAACAAGCTCTGAGAACCCCCACTGATCGCGCAGCCTCTGCACTAGAGATGTCAAGGCCACCAAGAATTCGACTGGGCTTGGCGCTGGATTTGGCTGAGCTGGAGGAGATGTGGGATGATGTATATGTGGAGTACTTGCCTTTCTGCTTGAAGAAAGTTGAAAAGAAGGTGAAGTGACGACTTGGTAGAAGTCCTAACTCTCCCACCATACAGGATTAGATCAAATGGTCTGAATTATATGATATGATAATTAGCCCTGCAATTACTCGGTGTACCCTGCCTCTCACTCGAAGTCAGTTCCACACGACCCTTAACAGATAAACAGTATAGATAATGGATAGATAGATGGATATGATAATTAGGGACAGGTCTTAGTCAGGGAACTTACCAGTGAAAGGAACACTCAAGTATTTTTTTTACTTAGTCTAGCAGCGTACATGTGACACTACCACAGACAGGAATTTCTGCGTGGTTCCTGGTTAACTTGAAATTCACATAATGGAAGTCTAGGGGTACATGTGGAATTCTGATAGTGAACATTCAAAATATCTGACTAAATAACACCAGTTGAAACCCGCTACCATTGCACTTTAACAATGAAAGTTTTACCAAAGTTTTACTTTATCCAAATTTAGCGTCACTGGAGCAGTTCAGTGAAAACGTGTTGAAATACTTGGTCATGGGAATCACATCTGCACTACACATATTATTAATAATTACACTACTTATAGAATAATTTGTCATAGTAATTTTTCTTAGTACCGGCTTGCAGGTTAACAAGGAGAGAAGATTAGAATATGTTCTTTTACCTTCACCTCTGGATGCCTGTTTGTCGGGCCTGAGGGCAGTAGGAAACATCGAGTATAGGGAAGATATATTGTGCTACGCGATTAGTGTTAAAGTCCATTTAGATGTCATTAAGGACAGTGTGTGTAACTTGTAAGGATGTCTGCATCAATACGACATCAATCTCACAGTTGGCCGGGTAAATTTACCCAACCATTTCCAACAGATTAGAGCTGTTGCTTGTTCTATGGGTAAAGGAGGAAATGTAGGTTGTCACGCTGGTTTCCAAACTAGAACTTGCCCTGAAGAGGTTTGATTAAAGATGGCTTGACTGTGTAGTGTTAGGAAAAGGAAAATGCAAAATGTTGAGAGCTAGCAAAAGCAGTTTGGGATGTTTTAATAGGTTTACGGATGCATCACACACACACAAGAGACTAACTCCCAGCAACATGAGAGAATTATTGCTTGTTAGTGTGACTGTATTATGATGATAATGCTATTATTGTAGTTTTGTTTTTTAAAGCGCACTGAATTCATTGAAAGCATATTAAAAGTGTCACTGTCTAGAGGCAAATAAAATTATAATAACACTGTCATGGATGACGAGCATGCTACGGAAGCAGGAAGTTTAACTCAGATTTGTAGATTTGCAGTTCAGGAAGCTCTCTGCGCTCTACAGAGTGCATTAGTGATGAAGAAGAACTAGCTCTCATCCCCTGTTTGTCTTTTTGCCCTTCCTACTTTAGCCAAAGCCAGCACACTTTCATTTAAGTAGGTTAACATGGCGTATGTGGCATCACTACTGACCTAGTTGTCACACAGACTGCTGGAGGCAGAGCACATACACGCACACACAGATGCAAGGTCTGACCTCATGTTTGTTACTGTGCTATTCAGACCCATGACTGCGCTGACATTTTAACAGTGACAGTACAGAGTATTGTGGGGTAGAATAACTGAGAGTACCACCCTGTACCACCCTGAGGCTTTTAAAGGAGTGAGGCATGTAGCTTTATGCACTAGAACTGAGGTTAAACCATACTGTTATACAGAAGGGCAGGACTGTGTGTTTGTCTCTCATGGAATAGCTGTCTCAGTAAAAGCTGTAGGTGTATGTGGTGTAATGGCTGTATGTTTCTCTTTGTTGCAGTCTCTGATTGAAGAGCAGCAGTCTCAGCTGAACCAGTATGAATCTGCAGCAGGCCAGTGCGTGAGTGAACTGCAGAAAGCTCAGCTACAGGTTCAGTCCCTCCAAAACAAGATCCAGCAGAGCGAAACCAGCAACAAGGTACCAAACACAAGACTTCCTTTTAAATGAATGACTTGGTCCTGAATTCTGTTCTAGTGCCATATTAAAAGAAAAACTAAAATGAAGTGTCAGTAAGGTGTTGGTCCAGCACGAGTCACTAGCACAGCTTCAGTGCACCTTAACAGAGGTTCTACAACAGTCCTGGAGGGATGACTGACATGCTACCAAAAGAGATTTACTCAGTGTCTAACACGACCCAGAAAAACACACCCACATCATAACAGAGCCACCAAATCCCCTCACTGCACGGGTCAAGCATTCAGACCTGTACCATTCCACATGCACTCGTCCACTTGTCGAGGATATGGTAAAGGGTGACTCAGCTGACTAGATCACATTTTTCCCCACATCTATTTAGTCCAGTACTTGTGCTTTTCATCCACAATTTTTAGCTCTTTTTACTGTTGGGGTCTTCATTTAGATCTATGGATAAGACATATTGATCCAAAACTGAGATCACATGGGCCGGCTTAGTATTTTTACACATACCCCGGAGCATGCTGGGATGTTTATTGCTTAATTGTATCATGCAGGTCTGGCTGCACGGTTTTCCTTTTATTTGTCACCCATCTTTATATATATATATTTCAGTGAATAGGAATAGGAATTTACAGTAATGAAATGTCGACTTTGGATTTTGTGTTTCAGAATCTGCAGGAAAAGCTGAGTGAAATGGAGACTGAGCTGCGTTCTATCCAACACGCAGCTCAGAATCAGGAGAGGACCATCCAGGGCCTCACTGAGAGTCTTAATACTAAGGAGACAGAGGTATGAATGCATGTGCATACACATATATACATGTACACATAAGCATTCATGTAGTCAATGCCAGAATAATTGGCACCCTTGTTGAAAAGGCCTGTAATGAGTAACTTGCAGTAAGTGATATTTTGAGCTCAAATATAAACTTTTTATATTGTCTAACAGGGTTAGAGACACTTGTGGAGGGACATTGTTCCTCTTTTCCATTCAGGACATTTAAAGATCTCTTATATCCTTAGGTTTATCTTATGTAGACAGTCCTATTGAATTCATACCACAGGCTTTCAGCATTCACAAGGTTCAAATTCAGACACTTTTATTGTAATGTTCTGTCCAGTTTCTTGAAGGGTGTCAATAATTCTGAAGTTGACTGAATTAATACACACAAGTTCACACGTGCTTTAGCTGTATGAAAGAATGTTGCAAAAAATGTATAACCAAACCAGTCTCGTTAGCACAAATATGACCGTCTAAATGCAAAGCAGGATGGAAATCTCATATTCTGTGGGCGTGTGTGTGTGTGTGTGTGTGCTTGTGCGTGCGCGTGCGTGCAGACACAGGAATTATATCAGGTTATAGAAGGACAGAATACCACCCTGTGTAAACTCAGAGAAATGGTTCATCGCAATCAGCTCCAACATTCACATGTGAGTATATTTCTGGGTTTTTTTCTGTCTTTCTTACATGTTACAGTTACTTGTCTAAGATGCTGGTATGCGTATTTGTTTTCCCATCCCAACTTCTTCTCTCTGTCCCCAGGTTGTAGAAGGGGGTGACCTGCAGGGTGAGGTGGTGGCACTACAGAGCTCTCTCTTCCGCTGCCAGCTAGAGCTGGAGGCCAATCAGCGAGCACAGAGACAGAGCCAGAGGACGGCAGAAGACCTGGCACACTCCCAGGACCGCCTGCACAGAGACCTGGAGGTGGCACTGCAGCACAGAGAGACCACCGAAAAGTACAACCAGGTAGGAACAAACATTAAACTCTAACTGACAACAAGGAATTGTGGTCAGGACAGCGATTAAGCCATAAATCATCTGAACAGTGAGGCCAATACTGTGATACAATACTGTGTCTTATGCAGAAAGCTTTGGAGCAGCATGATAACTGTCCGTATTTATGCCTCTGTGTGTGTGTTGCAGGATTTGCGCAGCACAGTGCAGCAGCTGCGTTCAGAGCTACAGGTGAAGGAAGCTCAGCTGAAGGAGAGCGAGTCTGATAAACACTCTGAGATTTTAGCCCGAGACAAAACCATCTCTGAGCTGCAGATTTCACTAAGGGAGAAGGAGAGAATTGTGCAGGTTGGCAGATAATCAGCTTTATTTCAACCAAGGTTCAAAAAGACCATGGTTTTAAGACTCTTCAGTCCCACAAAAACGTCATTAGGCAACAGAAAAAAGGCACTGAAGTATGGCTACACAGTAAATCAAGAAAGATACCACGAATGTCTGTCACATGACCACCGCAGCAAAACCACAGCAGCGACATTTTTTACACTTTGACTCATTTTGCTCATAAGCATTGACTGTAAATGTCCTCCTGTTTTAAGACATATTGTTCCGTGCTGTGTGTGTGTGGCAGGAGTACTCAGAGCTGCTGGACCAGCCTGCTGAGACTGGTCGACCCCGAGATGCCCTGCTGGACAAACTAAAGAGCCGCATTCGTGACCGCGATAAAGCTCTGGAGGTATTGCATTCACACTACACTATAATAACACTCCTGAGTTTACACTAGCAAGCAGCTAAGATGCCACTCATTTCCTAAGTACATGTGCAACCTGCCAACTGTGGCAAGCACAAATAAAGTAATAATGCAACCTGTAGTGTTATAAATAAAGATATGTGTCTTGTCATATTATTCACTCAGTCAGTACCTCTGCACATTGAGCATGTAAGGCATAGATAGTGCTTGTAAGTGTGTGTTGTGTGCCTTCTTAGCGCTCTATAGATGACAAGTTCCACTGCTTGGAGGAGAAGGAGACTGAGGTGCGCAAGCTGCAATTAGCACTCCGGGAGAAAGAGAGAGACCTCGAGAGACTGCGCTGTATTTTGACCAACAATGAGGAGACAATCATGGTGTGTCTATGTCCTTGTGATTTAAAAAAAAAATATCTGACAGTCTAGAAAATGAAAATCTTACAAAACTGTAAGTATTTCCTATAGGTGTTAATATGTGTGTGCATGTGTGTGAGAACAGAGTCTGGATGGTCTGATGCGCAGTAAGGAGCTGGAGTTGGAGCAGACTCAGGAAGCGTGTCGGAAGCTGCAGTGGCTCAAACAGCAGTGCGACGAGAAACACACTGTCGCTCTGCGTGAGAGAGACAACATCATCGCACAGCTACACACTACACTACACACACGCAGCAAAGAGACAGAGGTAAACATATAAAAACACACCTATTGTATACTGCTACCTGGCTTTTTATGGATTCTCCTGATGTATCATAGTGAGTGTAGGATTTGTTTCAGTTAGACCAGAGAAACCTGTTTTTCCTCCTGACTTTCCCTCACCAATCCAGTCAGTAACAGATCATAAGTCTTGTGTGAAAGAACAACTGCGCTTACATGGGTGCAAGCTAAACCGTATTAACTGTAACTGTTATGTCGTGCATGAAGTAGCAGCCTATGGCATGTGCAAACTATACTTTTAATTATATCAGTTATTTGGATCATAGTTCGAGATTAAAGTTTGTGTGCATGTGTGTATTGAAGGACCTGACGGCGGCGCTGTTGGCTAAGCTCTCCCCCAGCCCCAGTGAGATGGTGGACGAGCTGAAGTCACGTCTGGCACTGAAAGAGCGGCTCTTCCAGGAGATGCTGTCTGAGCGCAGCAGGCAGACTCAGGATCACCACACATTGATCCAGGATCTGCTCAATACAATCAGCTCCAGAGACCAGTACATCAAGGTAAAGCCAAACAATGAACAATCAACATATTATAAATTTGTATCTCACCTTCTAAGATTTGACTCACTATTGTGCAAAGTTGAAAAACGTGTGAGCTTTTGAGGAATGGGAGGCCATGCCCTCTTTACTGAGACTCGCAGGTACAGAGAATACAGCTCCATAGAAGTACTTGCACTGTAAGACAATGAGATGTGTGGAACTGGGATTGGATACAGGCACACCCATATTGATTCACTCACAATTGCCTCTCAACCAGTGTTGACAATATTTCAATGTATGACTGATCCTTCAACCTTTCAGGAGAGTGGCGAGAGGTTGAGGCAGGTGATAACAGAGAGGACCGGGCAATTACAGGAGATGCGCAGGCAGCTCTCATCACGTGAACAGGAGCTGAGTGAAGTGACACGGGAGAGGGAGCGGGAGAGAGAAAGAGGCGCTCCACTGGCCATGGAGATGGAAAGACTTCAGAGTATACTGAGAGAGAAGGAAAGCCTTATACAGGTAAGAGATGTGTGTGTGTGTGGGTGTATAAATATATATATATAGACACATTCCAACCACATTAATAAGAATGTGATAGAAATAGAAAATGTGGTGTGCTTGTGTAGGATCTGATGCAGAGTCAGGAAGAGGCACAGGCAACCTCTAGATCAGCAGCAACACAGAGTATGTTCACTTCAGTTGTGTTCCTGGAGCTGTAGTTAGTAATACAGTAATTCTTAGTCATTTTTTGAGTAATGTATATGTATTTTGAGCAGGATCAGAGGATAGCAGCTCAGAGCTGGAGATGCAAGCTGTTAAAGAGGAGCTTCAGATCGCTCTGAGGAAACACCGAGAGACAGAGGTACACACACACACACCCTTTCCTAATTAAAATTGCTTGTAACATTTCCCTTTGTGTTACCGGCTTCTCTTCTGCATTCACAGCGGGAGCTTCTGGAGTTAAGATCTGCTCTGACCACAAAGCCTGAGAATCGCATCAACACTGACCCCCAGGTAGCCGACAGAAATATAGTAGAATTATAGCATTACTGAATTTTACTATGTCTTTTAGATGCTGAAGATAGAAATTAAGTTGAATCATCCCAATCTTTTATTATTACTTAACTATTAGTATAAATTATTAGTAGAGTACTAAATTAATACTAATCCTAGTTAATACTAAATTATTAGTAGAGAATCTGGTAATAAATAGGTTTGGCATGTTTTTTATGAGTAAGGATGAAATGAGTGTGTTAGTTCAGTATGTAATTTGGTGTGACTCTATCTCCTTAGAGTGCTCTGGAGCAGTTGGTATCAGAGTACCAGCAGCTGAACCAGGCTCTGAAAGCCGAGAAGAAGCTCTACCAAAACCTGAACCACATGCAGTCCACAGGAGACAGGTTAGCACCTGACATAGCCAGATTAGACAATCAGCATAGACCTGGGCCTTAGATTAATTAGATAGGTTTTGAGGACAAGTTGGTTTTTAGTGTTGCTAATTTAATTAAATGTAAAAAAAAATTTAATATTAGAGAATATCAGCGAAATGTCTTGTTTGTTCATAGAAACAGAAGTGATGAGAGGCCTTTTTTTTTTTTTTATCATCGATGCATAGATCACACATTATTTTAATCCTCTTAGTCATTTAGCATGAAAATATATAACCAGTAGGAAAGAAGATCAATTTATAGCATTAAGTGACTATTTTGGTGTTCTACATACTATCTAGACACTACTTTAGCGTTTGAAAGGCATTTAGCATGCCTTGTTATTAAAACTGTATGATTTGAATGGTGGTGTTTCATTGCTTGAGCAGTGCGGAGAAGACTCAGGTGCTGCACATGGAGCTGGACACGGTTCAAGCGCTTCGCGGACAGCTGGAAGAGGTCCTGAGCAGGACCCGAGACACAGCTCTAGCACTGGACAGGGCAGCTAAGGCCCACGCTGACTATGGAGGTGGGCCACAGCAGAGTTTGGGCTGTACATTACAAAAGGCCTCCGGGCCAGCAGGGGGTGCCGTTCCTAACACTGTATAAAAGAGTGGGTCTGAAACAAGCAAGCTCAACAGAAACGCACTTCAGCTAACAGCAAAGTGTACTAACAGTGTGGTTATTGTGGACACACAAAGTGGCAAGGCAAACAAATGTGACTTTTTAAATTCATTTCTAATGTTTGTATGTTTTATACATGTTTCTCTATGTTTGCATTTTAAGCTTTTTGGGTGCTCTTGTCCGTTTTGCCATTGCTGTTTTGTGATTCTTCTGTTCATGTTCCCTTGTAAAGTGCTGCTATCTGCACAGTCTGCCTCATTCATTTTTTTCAGTTCATCATTTACACACATAAGCACAGATATGCCTGATATATTTCAGTCAAAGCCTTAAGCTTGATTCGCTAAATTCTTCTTATTATTATCATCTGAACTCGGGTCAGGACTTACCGTATGCCTTTTGCTTAATTGTCCAATTTGCTCTTTTTTTATTAATATATGCAAATGTTAAATGCAGTAATGGTATTTGGTTAGCAGCAATGATTAGCTGATGGTTGTGGCATCCTGCATGGTATCCTATAATTAAAACAGTCTTTATCACCCTTGCTGTCTGAACATGGTGCCAAATGAGATTTTGACTTGTAGGTTTATCTACAGAAAAAAGCAAAAACAGGTCATGTTTATGTACATCACAGTAAAAGAAATAAATCTAAACCAGCTTACATGGTCAGAATTGTTTTTTGTATTTTTTTGGCAATCATATCATTAGATTTGTAAGTCATATAGTATAAGGAATAAAACATGACAGGGTGTGCGGTTATAATACAATAATCAACAACAGTTGATCATTTTCCAATAACTGCACTCCCAGAAGTGTTTTATTCCTCTTATACCACAGCAATTTCCCAAAAGTTAATCGTTTTTATTTATCGAAGATCATATATGACAGATCATAATTTTAATCTGTTCACTGTTACTTTTAATGTTTTATAATACACCAACCTCTTCTCTGATTTGAAATTAATAAGACAAAAATACATGCCGTCATATTATAGACACTGCTCTCCACCCTGAAGAGTCTCATCTGCATGTTTACCTCTGACTGTTACAAAGCACTGATGCCGGAGAGTCCTTCCATAAATGTTAAACATGTACTCAGAAAACTAATATAACAGTAATGACATGTCTTAAATTCAGTAAATATATAAAGCGTCTGCCGTTCAGATCCCTGTGAATTAGCTGTTATTCTAGAGGTGATAATGTATTAGAAAGAGCACATTAATATAAATTTGTGTATTACAGCCAGCACTACTGTCAGAGCTGCTGTTATAGAAAATTAATCAACACTTTCTGACCAATCAGATTTCGAGAATTTAACAGTGCTGTGGTATAACACTTTTGGAGCATTGAAGGTAAGTATATAAGAAATACGCAGCTATGTGTGTACTGGTATATTGGTATTATTCTTTTAAGGTAACCCATTGGCTCAGAATCCATAAACATGACTTTAACTTGGTAGTCAAATTAATGTTGTCCTCTAGCGTTCATGGGTGCATGCATGCTAACCGTGCATGCTAATGTTTGCATGTCTGCTACATAACAGCCAGGGTTGATATAAAAAATGCAGAATCAAGAAGTTTGTCATTTCTACATCAAAGAGAAAAAGCTGCATTTCTTTTCTTTACTTCTTTAATGTTTCCAAAGTGACATAAGCATATAATACAATTTGCACACACACACACACACACTCACACACACACACACACACACACACACACACACACACTCACACACACACTCACACACACACAC
>JAQQZX010000018.1:10662316-10672931 GCA_030068355.1 Notoglanidium maculatum | reverse complement strand
GTCTCTTTTAAAGTCATAAAAATAAAGAAATAATTGAATTAGAAGGTGACCCCAAACTTTTGACCGGTAGTGTATTTCTTTCTTAATTTTGAGCCTAACTATATTTCTACTAATATTTTAATTCATTTAACAAAGGATCAGTCTCTGAATGATTATAGGCTCATCATGAAGTTGTTTGTTGTAAGCCTGAAGTGCAATAATCTTAACTTAGTCATTCATAAATTTGCTGAGTAGTATCAATATTGAGCAAGAACATCATTATTATCTCTTTAGCTATTGTGGTGCAGCCCTACATACTGTAGATTTTTAAATACTGATGGATGTAGATATAGTACTTTTCAATGTAATTTTTGTTTAAAAAAATTCAATTCCTGTATGTCCCACAGCAGCACCCACAAACATTTACATCCAAGGCCTGGACACTGTCACTCAGCTGTCCAATGAGATCCGAGTGCTGAAGGAGGAGAATCTGAGTCTCCAGTCCAGACTGCAGGCGAGCAGGGGTAAGTCCAATCACTTGGGGATTTAATATTTAGAAGCAGATGGCTTACACACTTATCAGGGAACTGAGGATTATGCTTCTGTGAGTAAAGCAGATACTGTGACTTCTTTAGAGCCCTCAAATAGAAAATAGACTCTTATTGCATTTTATATAATTTCATACCTGAGTTATATGTGGACTAAATGTTGAACAAATATAGACGTGAAATGTATAATTGCTATGTATTTGTATTACTCATTTTGAAATTATTTGTCCTGTAGACAAAAGTGAGGAGGTGGAGCAGTTGCGGGAGGCGGTGTTGTCTGGGCGGGCGCGACTGAAACAGGCGGAGTTAGAGGCGGAGCAGTGGAAGGAGGAGCTGAGGAGGATTCAGACACACAGCTGTGAACAGGGTCAGCAGATTCAGCAGCTGCGGCAGGAGAGACAGAGCAACCAGGAGCACAACAACAGGTAACACAGTCGGCCATTACTACACCTTTACAATTATTGTGACATAATATTACTATTATAATAATAATTTGCTGACTGTGGTGGTGTTTCTAGCTTACATTTGATAAGGCAAGAACTTTTATTTCTACGTATTTTGTAGTACTACGTAAATACTACATATTTTGTAGTATATAAGTGTATGTAATATAGATGTGTGTGTGTGTTCAGGTTGCAGCATGAGGTGAGTCTGCTCCAGCAGCAGCTCTCTGAAAGCAGGCAGCTGCTGCACTCCCTGCAGTGCGAGCTCCAGCTGTACGACCGAGTGTGTACAGGGAGCAAGGGCGCCCCCACAGGTGAGACACAACTCCTGCATGGCACACAGAGGGACCAGAATCATCTTTTCCTGTATGTCTTCTTCCCAAAACATATTGTTTTTCTATATGTTTAGCTTTATATATTTGTCACTATCGCTGCTTCTTTTTGTCTGCATTCTTGAGAAAAAGTACTGTATATTGTAAACCCTTTTTAAGGAAGCAAAGTATCAACCACTTAACCTCTGCAACTACCAGGATGGAGGTTTAATTCCTCCCTTGAACAGCATTAACGTGTGGTCTCTCTCTCCACCTGTGCGCAGGTTATCTCTCCGAGCTGCCGTACTCTGCTGCTCCAGCTGTGGGAGAACTCAACCAGTTGCTGGTGGAGGTCCGCGCTCTACGAGCCCAGCTGGAGCGCAGCGTCCAGGAGAACAGTGCTCTGAGGATACAGCTGCAGAAACAGCTGGAGCAACAGCTGTCCTCAGCTGGTCTGGAGCCAAGACCTTCATCCCTCATGCCAGCCAGCCCACTGCGGGACGCTCTTTACAAGAGGCAGCTGCTGCACGGTTAGACAGCGCTTTCGCATGCTGTGCTATTTAATGGAGCATGTTAGATTGTGATGGTTGGATATAATCCATAACGCTTATGCTCGTGGACGGTGTGTTAACTGGCGTGTGTGTGTTCTGCAGACCCGTCTCCCTCTCCTCCGGTGAGGGACGTTGGTCCGTTCCCTTCCGGTCCACCGTGTTCTCCGTATTCGGAGCTAGAGGAGAGCTCACTCACAGCTAACGGTGTGTGCATGCTAACAGTTAACAGCATTACCATGAAGATTAATTATAATTCTGAAGGAGTGCATTGATTTGGCCCAAATGAACATAGAAAGGGTAAAGTCAAAAACACTCCCACTCAAGGTTTCCAGTCTTTTTAAAATGATTTAAGACTTATGGAGTGACCAGAAAAGCATTGAACTAACTACAGTTCTTGAAGTGGCCTTGCTGACAGTGTAATTTTAACTCAGTAGTGTCATGCTGTTTTTCCAACAATTTTTAATAATCTGACATACGCTGCACACTCACTCAGAGTACATGGTGAAGGATCATTTACAAAGAAATTCACACATTTGAACACAACTTTTGCCTGGTACTAGACAAGCTGATGTGCATTTCTTATTAAAAAAAGGTCAAAAGGGCAACTCTCCCTGTGCAAATCCTATAGAGAAAGTTATCTAATAATAACAGCTCTCTCTTTCCCTTACACTCTGTGTCTCAGACTCTCTGGAGCCTCATACAGATTTGGAGGGTGATGCCCCCGATGGTTCATTCGCTAACCGGAACGGGCGCCACACCATCGGGCACGTGGATGACTTCAGTGCTCTGCAGCAGCAGGTTATGGAGGGTAGAGGGCTGGTGCAGAGGATGGAGGCCACGCTGAATACTTGCCTTAACACTGCACTAATGGAGGTCAATACTGGAAAGGTCAGTGTGCAAATCCAGCCTGTATTGTACAGCAAAGTTATTGTTGCTCAATACACTGCAGAGGACCCTCTTCTTACACTGTGCAATTTGAACTATTTAATCAGGAGCCTTGTGGTTTTTGATTGTAAATGATTCATCAATATGCTTTATTTTATTTATTATTGTGCACTATTTAAAGCGAGGGCTTCACCTAACTTTTTTTTTTTTTTACCTAAAATTCAATAAATACAATGTAAAATAGTTTAATTAAACATTAGGGATGCACAGAAATTGCAGCTAACTAAAAAAAAGGTTTCAACCAAAAATGGCCAAAAATTCCTTTTTGTTTAAACAAAAATAGTGAGTTTTGTTTTCAACCACAAATTTTCATTTCTGTACATTCAGTACAAAGTACCTGGAAGTCAGTATATGTAACTTTTCTTTGAAATTACACTTGTATTTGGCTTTATTAAAGCTTTAGCACTGATGAGCCAAAACCTCCCAACATGCATATGTATTGTCTGGACTACAGAAACAAAAACACAATTTAGTTCTCTTCCAGCTTTCTATGCTTGCATTCTTTAAGGGCTGGATCAGGAGGTATAGGACTATGATTATTGCACATTTCTGATGCTGCGCTCTCCTTACAAACACTTCTGCCTCATATCCTAGGCTCTGGATTATGCCAGTGTGAAAACTCTCTTAACCAACACCAAGACTCTGAGGCAGATTCTGGAGGAAGCCGTGTCCCTGCTCAAGATGTTCTGGAGAGCTGCGCTTCCCAGCAGTGATGGCCCCACCCAGTATCTCCAGAAAGTCGGTGCTTCTTCTTCCTTCAATCTGAGTTCATATAGCATTAGTAGACTACAACAGTTGACAGTGTGCATATTTGTGGATATGTGCAGGAGCAGTTGATGAAAGAAGAGATCCAGTCTCTGCGGATGAGGATAGCGGAGCAGGAAGAGGTCCTACAGAACACCATACAGAGACTGAGGAGCACCAGCCGCACTAAAGAGAGCATGGAGACCTTCATCGTCAGCCAACGTCAGTCACGGCCGCACGACACTGTACTGAAGGATAGCACTCTAGCTGATGATGACAGTGAAACATCTGCTCTAGGCAGCCAGAACTTTAAGATTATATATGGAATCTAGGACTAGTAAGACCGTTATGGTTACAATGGGTCATGAGTTGTTTTTATTTTTAATGTCAGCACTAAGATGCTCTGGTCAGTGCTTTTTCTGTAAAACAAAATGCAGAAAAAGCTGTAAATTGGTGCCTTTAATTAAGCACACTATCAAAACAGTGCTACACCCAAAACAGTGTTGCCTGAGATGAAGTGACAGATGTGTGAGATTAGTGTGTGTGATCCTCTCAAGTAGATTGTTCATTCTTTTTTTTTTTTATGTTGCAGTATCCAGGACCCGAGACGTCCTGAAAAAAGCCAGAGCCAATCTGGAGGTAAGGAAGGCGCTTCAGTCATTTTTGACATGTCTATAAATCCCTGTGTGCATGAGAGACACTACAGTCCTTTGTCTTTGTGTCCTCATTTTGTGTCTCTTGCTCCTACTTTCTTGGCCTCTCTCTGTCTCTCTCTCTCTCTCTCTCTCTCTCTGTCGCTCTCTCTCTCTCTGCTGAGTGAATCCAGAAGAACGAGCTCAGGATTTCTTCTTTAAGCTCCTCCTCTTCCTCCCTTTACCATGGTAACAGTCCGGTCTGTGCCGTGCTGCATTGCGTGTCGTTCTGTGCCTGTGCTTGCACTAACTCTGACCTCACTGCTTCCCCATGACATCACTTCCTCATCCTCTCAGCTCTGTCTTAAAGCCCCTTAGCCTTATACTCTGTGAGAGGAAAAGGAGCTGTGACAGAGCTGGATGCTCATAATGATAGCCATACCTTAACCTGCCACTGAGTGTGTTTACACGCACACTAATGATATAAGCAGTCTCTGATTTTGGTAGATTAACTAATAGAAATGATTAATGTGATAATTGGGCAGCATAATTATACCATTAATGTAACATCTTTCCTTTTTTTCAGCCAAGTATAGTCCTCCTGCCATCCAAAATATCTACCACATATCTCAGATTCTGTGAATAATTTCCTTTAATGATTTGTATACCAGACATCATAGGTTCGAGGCTGTAGAGCGTACATTTTGTGAGAGCACATATTAAACTTATACAAAATGTTTCTCTCCGAAATTCTTTCATTTACATGGACGAAATGTGAATTTAGGGCTGTATTAACAAAATCGACTTAAAACCGTAAAAATAACCTATAGTAACCATTCTAGAGCTTTTTGAGCTTTGTGGTGTTTTATGAGCTCAAAGAAATGTTGAATTTGAAGAAATGTTGAAAATTCCCTATTTCCCTATTTAAAAAACATTAGAAAATGTTAACATTGGTGTACTTAATGACCTTTGTTTAGAAAGAAACATGATTGTTCACTGGCTCCTAGAAACTCATAGATTTTTCCCATCATCTGATTACATAAGAGAATTGCTCAGTTGTTGCCAAACTTCTGAATTTATGCCTGTAAACACACTCACTGCGAGGGGAGCTGTGCAGTGCGTCTGGAGGAATTTCATAATCATAACCATGGAAAGCTGGAACATTTCATCCTTCTGAAGGTCTGACATAATGAATCAAAAGTGCTTCTTTAAAAATACATTCATTAACAGATTGGTTTATTATGTCTGTATTAACCATTTGCATTCATTTATAACTACGCATTTACTGTATGTGCATCCATAAAACACTAAAGCCAATTAACAGACTGATTTAGTCACTAAACCAAACGCACAATATGTACGGCGTACATCTAAAGATTAGATGCGATGTGCTGTAATTACAGAGGTGGACATTTCAGTCGCCTGGGCATCCATATCGAACCTAGGCTAATAGTTTTTATTAGTAGATTCTCGGCAGACAAGTAGGTTCATCGACCAGAGAAAAGAGAATCCAACTCCTTACTAACTTGGAAAAACTTAAGTTTTCATTATGTGTATATTTTACTTTGCAGATGAATTAGCACGACCTTTTTAGACCACTATCACAGTTACTACTCTTGCAAGTGTCACCTCACCAGAGACAATAAAGGCACTAGCCAGACTCAAATATCTTTTACATACATGCAATATGAAGAGAAGTCTCACAACCCAAATGTTTGCCAACAAATTGCTGACTTTTTTGTTCATTTCACGTATCCTGTATTAATGCACTTAACTAGCTAACTAACGCGCCACAGTGGATGCTGTTGCAGTATGTTAGCTACTATTTTTCACACCGTCAATAAGGTTTCCGGGCAACCAGAATCAGGCAGCACTTTGTAGGGGTGGGCGATATGACCAAAATGTCATATCAGCATACTAGAAGACATTTTTATGAGGCTCGATATGCATCACGATATATAAATTTGCCAACAAACTGCAAGCAAAACATTCAAAAAAATGTTTAAACTGAGTTTAAAAAACTGAGTTTTATTTTTACAGAAATAAGGAGGGGAAATGAAAATCTCTGTTGACAATTTTAAAGATTTGATGCAAAGCTTTAATATCAAATCAGCCGCTTGCTATTAGTTTGTAAATGTTGGTTAAAAAAACGTAGAAAACGTTATCCAGTGTATCGCAGAAAGACATACTGTGATGTAATTCATAGTGATATGGATATTATATCATCATATTGCCCAGGCTTACTTTGAAGCTGCCACTTTTCTGGTGCACTAGCTAATAAATTGATGATATAATTTTAACTTTCATGCTAATTTAGCAATTTTCAGATCGCTGCTTTTATTCTTTAACAGGGTGATGTTCTGTACCTGGCTAACCTCAACCTTTACTATAGGTTTAGATCTAACTGCCATCTTTTTTGGTTTGCAGGTACAGTCCTCAAAGGTGCCTACCCAGGGTCTTCTGATAGAGGTGGTGTGACCCCTGCGATCGCCATGGAAACCTCCAGTCCGAGACTCGCTAAGAAGCGCGCCAGGGAGTGCCTTCACTAAGCGGCGTTACTAAACCAGCCAGGACGAGCTCCACCTCTCCACCCCCCCCCCCCGCCTTATCCTCTTAGATCATCTTTCCTCTTACTTACCTCTTATCCCTTCTTCTCCTGCCCTTGTTTGCCTTACCTTGATGAAAAAAAAAAAGGACTCGTCAAACTTCACTTTGCCTTGTGAAAAGGATATTGTGCGTGTCCTGGCTGCAGTAGAATGTTTAGAAGGCAGCCTGCAGGCGATCGGGTGTGTGTGAATATTAGCGCAGGAACATTAGCATTCGAGGAAAGAAATTTACAAATACGAATGACGCGTAGAACCGGTGTGTTCGAAATCATTCACTACAAGAGGCTTTATACTGAGTGGTGAAGCGGATATATATGGTGTAGCTAAAGATACTGCCAGTAAATCCCGTTGAGAAACTCAGGGATTTGAGGCAAAGAAACACTTAAAAGCCACATTTCCTAGGCGAGACAGGTCGTCAGGATCGTCATCCACTGAACTAACAGGTGCCTGCGTTAAAGGCTCAAGCAGCCATCGCTGAAAACGTGCCACGTCTACTCAGAAAAAGCTCTGAATTAACTAACAAAGAGCACCTTCGAGCGAAGAAACACTTTATTGGGTTTAGGGTCTGAAACTCGCTGTCGGAGCCGTCGCCGATTGCCGCTTTAATCGAGTTCACACAAGCATGTGCAATGCAATTGTGCCAGCTTTCACTGACACTGGAGATATGTGTTTTTTTAACGATGAAAGACCGTCAGTGCAATATTATCACTTGTATTCTTATTCGTATTATCGTGTAATACTACTGAAATTGTATTTGCATGGGGGAGGTACACAAAAAGGAAAAGAATCATCTTTGTGTTGTGCTGTAAGGTGAGGTTCACCAATACTTGCCAAAGTTTGAACTCTTAGTTTCCTTTTTGTGTCATTAAACAAGATTTATCTGTTCCTTTTCTTAAATTTTTGTGCCATTTTTAACACCTTAAGTGAAAGCGAGATTTCGGACATGCCTTGATTATTAAGGAGAGTGATTCATATTGCTGGATCAGATTTGATTTTCTTTAAAGGCTCATTACTAAGGATGCGAATTAGGACCAAATCATGTTTATGCCATTCACAGTGAGGACACAATAAGCGTTAGTAACGTCTGAGAAATTAGGCGCCGTATAGAATAGAGCTAAAAAAAAAAAAAAAAAAAAGTCACACTTTTCTTTGTGTGGTTAAAATGCAGTGACAAACTTTGGCAAGGATCTGGTGGGTCCATAATCGTGCTACTTATGCCACAAATATAAGTAGCCCGTCACAGTTTGAGGTGTTCCTTAGCTGCTTGAGTAAGTTATTTGGGGGTTTTTTTTTAGTGCTGTATATAATTCGCTCTGTGCTGCAATGTCATTGTGTGGTGCTCTTCACTATTTTATTTTTTTTTTTGCTCTATATGCAATGGTTCAGTATCTGGGTAGCTGTGCAATACTTTTAATCACAGTGTTAATCCTTCACTTGGAGGGAAATTTGCTACTTCTAGGCTCCTGAGTTGCCAGTATTGCTCTAGTGTTACCAGTGATGCTAGTTTACACAAAGCCACAATTTTTAATGCCTGTTGTTATAAACCTCAACATGATGTTGCTTTGCTTGCCTTTAAGCCAGAGAGCCATTATAGTCCGCGCTCAGCTGCAAAAAAAAGAAAAGAAAAGAACTCGGCCACTTTTAGCTACTGCTTGTTGTTAGTTGTAAATACTGAAATATTTGAAGCAACAAGACGGCTGTTTGAGCTCAGCATTTTTCTCCGCAGGAACCAAGAAGAAATCATTTCAGAAGTAGAGTAGGGTGGAGTTACTCCAGCCAGATTAGTCTAGATGTCTTTTGGCTTAAATTGCTATGGGTTTTGAAGAATACCAAAGTGAAGCCATTTTCAAAAAAGTGAATTTGTGTGGAACTAAAGCAAAGCCTGCGTCTGAAGTGTTTAGGTGGAAAGACGCTGTAACCAGCCATGAGAAACTGAAAACTGTATTATGTGTATATAATGACTGAAGGCTGATTTGTTGCCACGGAAACTGTCGTTTGTGTAATGCAATAAAAGTTCATGGATGCATCGGAGTCCTTGTCTGTGCTCATTTCATTAGACTGTCAAAGAACAATTCGGATTTGAACAAATGCTCATTTTCTGCTCATTCATTCATTCATTTCCTGGTCAGGATCATCGTGGATCCGGAGTTTTCTGGGAACACACGGTGTCAGAACTCACCAGCTCAAGGGCACCACACACACATACTCAACATTCACATGCTCATTCCAGGACTATGGGAACCACACCCCTGAGTCCGTCTTAGGGCTGTGATTGGAAAGCCTTTGCATTTCAGTGTGGCATGACTGCAAAACAGTGATGAAATTTAAATACTATATTCTAATGCTGAATGCTGACACAAAGTGTTTCATTCATAAAAAGCACTTCCCTTTTAACGTTACTCACAGACATGACCAAGCAACGGAGGTTTTGCTTTTCAGTGTGAGCATTTTCTGCGTGTCACTACTTAAAAGAAGTACAGTCTGTGTACTGTTTCACTCTGGCACTGGAACAGGACATTATCGAGCGAACAGAGACAAAAGCATTAACCTCATGCAGAATTGCTTTTTATTTGCAACCAAAGGAAAACAATACCAGAAGCAGCATGGCTTAACAAAGTATGCTGCACTGCTTGACAAACGAAGCTTCCAGGCTAAATTCAAGTGTTTAAACTCTTTTTCCAAAAACAGCACACTTCACAATGCATTGTCACTTTACACTTCTCTTCATTTTGTGATACACTGTCCAAACTACACAGTCTACAGCATTCCACTACATCTCTGGAGGGAATAAGCATCAAACGCTTCCATCATACACCAATTTAAGACACTAGGAATATCTCGTACATGTCAAATGTCATATAAAAACCTGCAAAAAAAGCATTCGAGATTACCAAAAACCACACAGCTTCGATACTAAAGACCTCGTCCTCTACAGCCACCGGATCATCTCACTCCAAACACAGTAAACCAGCATTCGTAATACATGCGATGGCAAGAATTACTAATACAATACACACGAATACATAAAAACATTTCACTCGTATATTGTATCGAAGAGCGTATTGTGCGTGTTCAACTGAGGCCTACAGCACGAGATTGTCAACTGCATAGCTTAGGAACTGAAAAACACTTGCCGTCTGAACCCGTCACAGTGAATATAAGGTTAAAGTGCTTACACAATCGCAGTGAAAGGCAACAGCATGCATGTGCTCATCACACACCCACCCAAAATCATTCCAGCTATCCTTATTAAAATTCATTTCCCCATCAGTGACCGTCAATGTTCTCGACTTGAGAGCGTGACTCATGCTAACCACTGCGAGGTGAAAAAAAAAAAAAACAGCCAATTCAAATCTTTCCTTTTATTATTTTTCAAACCTCAGCCTTCAGGCAGCCTTGAGGCCAAAAAAATAAAATAAATAAATCCTTCAACCTGTTCAGTCTTGATCCTGCGACTTAATATAAGTACATCCTCAAAGCCCTTTTCATATCCCAAGCAGAAACGTGACCATGCGATTCGCACTAATGAAATAAATAAAACATTGGAAACTCTAGAATGACACACATCTCCGGTGGAAATCAAGACTGGTTAACATGATGCCATTTTAAAACACGCCTTCAGTCCTCTTTAAATCACCGAAACTATTTTAGCATCCGCATTATAGCCTGGGGGGAAATCCAACATCTTTAAAAAGCTCATGACTGCGATCACTAGATGTGAAGTACAATTCAGTAGTCCTGATCATACAGTGGTGGGGACGGACGGACGGACGGACGGACACACACACACACACACACACACACACAAATTCACTCACTCTCTCTCACTCACTCTCTCTCTCTCCCTCATTCCCTC
>JAQQZX010000018.1:10608289-10620472 GCA_030068355.1 Notoglanidium maculatum | reverse complement strand
CACACACACACACACACACACACACACACACACACACACACACACACACACACACACACACACACACACACACCAGAAATCTTAAAACAATTTCAAACACTCATTTATAACTCTCCTTTAACCCAGTATCAGCCAATGCATAGTGAGACTAATGACTGTAATTGTGTGCAAAAGTTCGTACACCCCTGGTCTCTGAGTGAAAAGGTGCCTCTCGGTTTAGAAATAAACACACCAAGGCCGCAATCAAAAATCTGCAAAAAAAATAACTTAATAAGAAAGATTACGCTGTAAAGCACATGTCTTTTGTTGTTAAAAATAAATATCGGCCTTTTCATTGATTCATTGTTTTGCAAAATCAAATATAAAAAAAAGGGGGACATTTCATTGTGCTATCTTTCCCTAATGATTTTCATAATTTCTTTACATACAGAAATTGCCCAAATTCAATGTAATGCTTACATGCGTGTCCTTCGCATTGTTGAAGAAGTATAAGGTGTTACCACACAAGCATGTCCATAGTCGCCGGGACACCTGGGTAATAAGAGAAAGAACTGTGGTTATGGACAAAATGGAATAATTCTCTATATTTTACAAAGATTCTCGGTAAGACATAGATTAAGTCTCTAATGATTTAACAGGTTTAACTGGATGAGATTTGAAGTTATAACTCTATAAACATGCCAAATTCGGCTCGTGCAGATTCTAAGAATGGTAAGAGTGCCTTTGCTGTTCATTTTTTTTTTTTTTTTGTAATAAGGATTTGAGATCTGGTATTAGTTTCCTACACAATAAGCTATTCAGCCTCTTGAAAGCTAAGTCTCAAGAATTTAAATGTGAAATTCCTGTCATACTGGTTATGGGAATGGTCAAGAGATTGGTCATGTAAAACAGGCCATTCAAACAATTCAAATGCTTTTCAGTGTTGCTAATTCTGCATCCAGCTTCATCGCCTTCAAAGAAATTAATTAGTCCATCATGGAAAAGGACTATCAGTGTTTATTCTGGTTTTACTATGTGGACATTTGGTTTTTAAATGCACTGGGGTTGTTTTTCTCACAGTAAATGTATCCGGCTGTGCTGGGTCCTTAGTGGCTTTTTTTTTCTTCTGAACAAACTGACGTTGGGGAGGTGTGAAGGGGTTTTGGGGCGTGTCGATAAATAAAACACCCATGTAAACACAGACAAGCAAACCATCCCAACCTGCAGTTTTCCAAACAGGTTAGCTCAGCCACATAATAACAACAACAATAATAATAATAATAATTATAATATGTCTTCTGCACTATGTTTTACATTTACATTATTTATTTAGTACTAGTCAGAAAAAATGGCTACTGCACTTTTAAGAAATGCAAATGCACAACAATAACCTGAGGCAAAAAAACCCAATTAATTATTTAACATTACATTATAGAAGTTATGTGTTTTTTTCCCACATGGAACCTTCATTTAAGTTTCTGTTTTAATGATTTGCTGAAATCTAGTGCATAAACATCAATATATCAGGGCGTATGGTAGCCAATCTTACGCTCCAAATTCATATGACAAACACAGTCATGTTCTTGTTATTGTTACAAACTCAAAAAAACAAAACCTCCATTCTCTGTTCAGTGTCATCTTCAAAAACATTGGGTTTAGCACCAAATCTAGAAGCCTTTCTGTATTTACTAGTCTTTTCATCATCATCCTCCTCCTCCTCCTCCAAACTCCTGACACAAACAGTGACGCAATGTACTATTATTTCTGCATAGCTTACAGATTCACTCTTTCTCTTAATTCTCTCTGGCTTGTTTTGCCTAACCCAAAGCTCAGGGACAGTTTAAAGCCCCCAAGGGCAAAATGGAGCACAGCTGTCTCTCTCTCGCTCTCTCTCTCTCACACACACACGCGCACACACACACACACACTCCCCATCTATACATTTAGGCCCCACAACAACCCCCTTCACACACCCACTGCACCTGAACCCCCTGAATATTTATTTTCCAATCTGTCTTGCTTTCTTTGTCTTCAAATATCCTCTATTACATTTTACATAAGAGCCAGCTGATGCCTTATACATTAACACTTAGTAATAAATCAAATTATACACACCATGAGGGAACGATACAGCCAGCAAGCTGCACGGTCTGTCTGTCTGTGTGTGTGTGTGAGAGAGAGACTAATAACAACCCTCAGTGGAGACTGAATTATGACATTGTATGCACCAAAACAACATTACACAGCAGTGATAACAAGATTAAAATGGATATCAATACAAGTTGTTTCTTTTGTACATCACAATTAGAGACCCTGCTGCATTTGTTATAACACTGCAGTCACACACATGAAAACTTTGGCAAACTATATCAGGGCTTTTGGGAAGTCTCAGTGAATTGGAATTGCATTGAGAATGTATTATTTGGTTTCATTAATTATAAAAGTGCAGGGAAATGAATGCATATTGAGCATTTTAAATATTAATATAATTTTACTGATAATGTGCAACATTATACAGGTTAATTTTTACAAGCTTTGACAAGTTAGTTTTTCTTTGTAAAAAAAGATGTGGAAGGCGATATGCAAACATTTACAAGAAATACACGTACACAAGAGATCTATTAAAACATATCAACTATTGTCCAAATGTGTCATTTTTGTGTAAGATCTTCAGTTTTATTATATGATGTGCTTTAGGTATTTATTTACGTATTTTAATTATTTATTTATTTCCGTACATTAGGTTGGGTTTGTAGCCTCTCCTAGGCGTTTATATTTAATTTGATGTTTATATGTATGTATTATCTCTCTCTCCATTGAAATACATTATATACACATACACACACACACACACACACACACCCACAGGCCTTCAAACATATACATTTACAAACACACATTATATATATATATATATATATATATATATATATATATATATTTTATATACATATATACATATATATTCATATAAAATGAAAAATCATAGGCTACATATAAAATAAGCTGGTCTAACCGAGGTGCCTGGGGCGCGCGCGCGTCTGCTCGTGCTCGTATATTCTCGCGCAAGTGCAAGATTAATAGGCCTATTAGATGGATTCAATTAACACCAGCTTCATCACTGAAATGTGTGTAAAATAAGCCGCAATAAGGTGTGTCCATGCACCGCAACATTTAATGCTTAGTACCAAAACACACACACGCGCGCGCGCGTGCGCGCAGTAAAGCGTTAAAAACGCACCTCCAAACCCGCCACCCGCATATAGGCTACACACACGATAACGCAATTTAAAGCCGTATGTGTGACTCCACTACAGTAGGAAACAGAATATAAAGAGCTCATGTGCGGTTTGCCTGCGGTTTCTCTGTGCTCCACACAATCCTGGCACCAAAAGAAGTTTATTTCCTTGGTTCACAAAGCTGTAAGGCCAATATTCGGCTTCTCACATCAGGGAGCCTGTCACTCTGCCTGTGCCTCACCCACCCACACACGCACGCACACGCACACACACGCAAAACACAGCTGATACAAGCGTGAAATAAAGCCGGTAGAAAGGCTGCAGCCTGGAAAAGCCGGCTTTAACCCGACATGATATAAAACACTCCCATACCTTCTCTTTAGGCCCCCGTTTCTCAAGATATCCCTCATAATAGCAGGGCGGAAGCTGAGCTCGGCTTGCCCCGGTCCGTTGCTTCACCGGCGCCGCCGCCATGGCCGTAGCCAGCTCGGGATGTGACTGGACAGCACAGACCGAGCACAAAGCACAGAGCACTGATATGGAAAGCTGAAAGGATCAGAACGCATCAAAAGGGTTGCTAAGAAGGCGTGACAAAATCCAAGCACAACAAATCCATGGGGTGGAGTCAGACCTGATCCAGCTCCACCTACCGGGGTGGAGACAACTCAGTGTATCAGTGTGGACCATGGAGCTGTGAGGCAGCAATGCTACCAGCTGAGCCATTGTGTTACTCTTCATTAATTAGTTAATAAATTAATTAATGAATGTACGTATTCACTCACTCATTTATTTATTTGTTTATTATTTATTTATTTATTTAAATTACATAGTAATGTTGAAGGTTGACTGTGGTCAGTGGCACTATCACAGCTTTTAAAAATCACTGGATGCATGTGGATGATCTAAAGCTCATCCATGTGTACCATCCAGATAAGGTATCTCCCCAGACAGCCCTGGATGAGCTAGATAGCGGAATCCTTTGGATAAAATGGCACTAAATTGAGCTAAATGCTATACCCTGACAGTGACATTTATTACATACACACCTCCTCTTATACTGTACCTCTTGACCTGTCTGACTTATTAGGATGCACTGAAAACCCTCACACTGATTAAGCTATGAGCAAAACAAATTGTGGAGGGACTTTGCTTTTAGCATAATTCCCCTATTAGCAATTGCCTGTCTTCAGTTAAGGTCCAGACATCATTCTAGCAAACCACATTGATAGCCAGTTCATAGTTAATACATAACCTATGAATATTCGTTTATAATTTTACTGTTTTATTAGCAGGGAAAGTTCAAGTATACAGAATACTGAAGTGTATGGAATAACAAGCTCCAGTTAGCTCATGTTAGCTGGCTGGCTGAAAAAACACAAACATTGTACTGCAATGCCAGTGACTTACTTCTTCCTGTTTGCATGATAAATCCACACGGCGACATAGACAGGAATTTATTTCATTGGGGATGAGGAAATATACTAAATAAGATTAATACATGGTTTGTATAATTACACTGATAAGTAAAACACACCATGAATTCTGGTTAGATGAAAGGCGGTAGTAGAAGTCGTCATGAGTTTGTCATATAATTATGTAAAGCATGCTCTAGCATGGGTAACATGGTGGCACAATGGGTAGCATTACTTCATTACAACCCCCAGGGTCCATGGTTTGATCCTGAGTTTAGGACCCTAACAGGATTACAAATGTTTCTGATGATCCACTATTAACCTACCTTGCATTACTAATAATGTTAATAGGTGTAGACAGTAATATAACTTTATTTTCTTACATCATTAAAGCGTCACTAAAAATGATTAAAACAATATGATAGCATAGGGGATAAACAACACCAGATCCACATTTCTTTTACTTCTCCTGCAAGAAACCTCCAGCACATTACAGGTTGTCACCTCATTATCCCCGAGTGTTGCTAACTGACTAGTATCTTTTAAACAGAAATATGAACAATCCTGATTAATCCTGTTTCTCACCACAACACCTGATAGCCAATGAATGTGTTTAATTAATGGACTAAACCAAGAGACTGCGCTTGGGGTGGTTCATTACTGAGTAATCATAATGATGACTTCACTGACCTCCGAAGAAGCTCATTACTGTGTGAAAACATGCATGGATATATGGACATCCGTGCAGTGTGTGTGGTATGTTAGCCATCCACGAATAAGCATTTGGAAGTGTCATAAAATATTTCAGGGTGGGGTTCAGTGGAGTAATTATATTTCAAGATTAGAAAAGCACACTGATTGAATGATTAAAATGTTATATAAACATAATGCATAAGCATTCTCAATATGAACACTATGTTCTTACTATGATATTTGTCCTGTAGTAACAAGTCTTGCTGGACTTTTCATGCCGTTCTTTCACTGCTCATCTTATAGGCTTCTTCATTTCTCCATGTAAATGATGGGGAATCTTTGCTATTTAAACAGTGTGTGAGGCACGCTCATGACATCATGACAAACATTATACCGGGGTGGGGTATTATAAACAGATGTCTCATGACAAGAGGGCAGATTCCTCAGGAGCTGAGTCATCACTCAGCAGCCGACCTCCCCTTAAAGTCCAAAGAAAACGGCTTTGAGATGAGTAACGTACACATTCTAGCCAGAGAAAACGACTCACTTGAAAGAGTAGAAAAGAGCGGTATCTAGTGTATGTCAAAACTGAAATAAATATCTCTGAATAGAGAGGGAGGTCTGCAAAACCATCTATCATCTACTATCAGTGTGGTCTTGGCTCAGTTTCAGGCTAATAAACATCTCTTGATCAAGGTTCAGAGGGTTACTTTAAAAACATATTCCAGTACAATTACTAATTACCTGTTAAAAAATGTAGCCAGAAACCTAATTTAATTACCACAAAATTATAGTAATGTAACTGATTACTTTCACATTACCTCAATACCAAATATGTCGATGATGACAGTGTTTTTGCAGCTGGACGGCAGAACGTGTACAGTATGTGAAGTAAAGCCAAAATAGTAGTGAACTTTCCACCCAGTGAACGCATTTTTTCACTAGAGGCCATGATAATGAATTAGTGACTGTAAGATTAGCTATGGTTTCACGTGAAACCAGTGGTGATGTGAGACTCGTGAAGTGTTGTAATGTGTGCACATGTGCATGGTAGTACATCGTTCTTTATTTTAAAATGTATTTTAGGGCCGCAACTACCAAAAATAATCAATATGTAGAATCGACTCCAAAGGTTTGCAGTTGACACTTAGTTTCCAATGCCCGTGATTAGTGAATCGACTCTTTTTGTGATCGACTCGTGAACCAAAAGCAGGATGGAGATTGCTGACTTGACACACAATATACAATCGTTTATCAGCACTACTGGGTCGGACAAATAGGCTAGTTTAACTTCTTACAATCTGATTGAATCAAATAGCTTTGCTACTTGCATAACAAAACATAAAGCTGTTCTGGACAATTCAAGCAAGAACATCACGCTTCTCCTCACAATCCCACAATCAAATTATAATATTGCTCACATTAAAACACAAGTTGTCATGAGGGCAGCAGGGTAGTGCACTGTAAAGAGTTTCCTGCTCCACTATTTTTACTCAAATGTTTTTTTTTAACGATGTGCTGTTTCATAATGCAGTTGAACTAATAATGAAATGAATTTGCAATTATTTTTATTATTGATTTTGTTGATTAGTTGTTGTAGCACTTTTTAAAATTGTAATCCTGTAAATAATCCGCGTTTTTACGAAAACTTTCGGTAATCTGATTACATATTTTTTCCCCTGTATTAAATAACTTTAATAGAATACAGTTGGGTTTTTTTTTTTATCCGAATTACAGAACACCGTTCCATGTATTCCATTGCTCCCAAAGCCTGATCATGATGTCAGAGATGTGAATAATACACAGCATATAAGTGACAGTGATTCACAAGCAGTAAGTAGAACTTCGCCAATACAGGTTATTTAAAAGCGACGCATCATAATAACAAGCCTTGAACAATGTCTCATTCCATGATAACAAAATTCTAATATCAGGAAAAAAAGTGAAATGAATGAATGAAACTTTCAGCAAAATAGCTGTTTTGGAGCTTTTGGCTTTCCATAAACTGTATAGCGTGCCAGAAAAAAAGACACGCCTTCTCTGGGTCAAAGCTGGCAGACAAAATCTATCTGCAGATAGATGAATCCTCACGCACACACACAGATTAGTCTGCGCTCACAGCTCATATCTGCGGTGGCCAATACGGCACGCTCGGATTACATCGTTCCCTCAAGGTATATAGCGCATAAGGCAACCTTTTTTGTTGTTGAGGTAAACAAACACAAACAATGATGCTTGGAAATGGTGCTTGTTTATGAGTCACCTCTTATACCACAGCAATTTATTAATGAAGCAAACATCATAATTTCTAGTTACATTTAATGTTGTGGAACACCCACAAGACAAGTTATGGGTCAGTTATGGGACAATTTAAGACCATGTTAGCAGAATCCTCAATGTACAGCACCACCTTAAATAAGACAGGCTTAATACACTACAAAAATGATAAACAACTAAACTACCCTAATTGTTTAAGACTTTTAAGTTTAAGACTAACCCTATGGCTCATAAAAGAGGAATATTTCCATTTTCAGTAACTGCTTTATCCTGGTCAGGGTTGCAGTGGATCCAAAGTCAATCTCAAGAACACTGGGCATTCACACACACGCACACGCACACACATTGAGCCAATTCCCCTTTTGCAGGGGTATCCAAATATTTTTCCAAATGGGGCTAAAAGTAACTGGACAAACTAACAATCATATATTAAATTGTCATTTTTAACACTTGGCTGCAAATCCACTTTAGTCAAGTTCTCTTTCAAGAATTCACAAAAGGTTTTCCATGCTTAGTGGTTTCCAGCTCGTTGCCCCTTCTTACTGTTAACTTTGCTCTTTTTGACTGAAACCATGACTAAGTATTATTACATGAATTAATTCGATGTTGTAGTCGGGGCTAAGTGTTAACAGTCCGCTGCCAGTGTCAAATAAAAGGAAAAATAGCAACCTATTGTGGCCCTGGGGCCGGACTGTGGACACCCATATTGGCATATTTTTGTACAGTGAGAGGAAACTGGAGAACCCAGAGGAAACCCATATGGACACAGGGAGAAATGCGAAACTCCACAGTTCAAACCTATAGCTGTGAGATGGCAACGCTACCTACCGAGCCTCCGTACTGCCCAAAAGTAATATCAATCCACAAGCAGAGAACAGACTTTTACATTTTTCTGTTTATTTAATAAGAATATATATATATATATATATTTTTTTTTTAGTCATATTCACTGTAACAAGAGGGAAACATTTCAAACAATAACGGAAGAAAGATACAGGCCCAAATGTTTTAGGTTTAAAACCTGTCACATATATAAACCTGATTTCAAAATGGAGCCCTTAAAAAGACAAGCTGCTAAAAGTACATGAAAGTAAGGGTGAACTTCGTATCATATATTTTGTAATGTTCTCCATTGGGCCTAGCAGTCTTTGCAATGTAATTTCAATTTGCAATTTCATTTTTGGTAGTTAATATACCCCATAGGAAAAATAATAATAATAATAATAATTTTAAAAAAATCATCCGGTGACATTTGCACTTTAATACCTCATATAAATACCATATGGAGTGTGAGACGATCCATCCCTCCCCAGATTATCCTCAAAAGCATTACAGCAGAAACGAAGAAAACCTACACGTGTTGCCACGATGCACGTCGCAACAAAAACCCGTCGCCTCGTTCCCGTGCTGATCAAACACCCATTCGAATAAATGTGCATGTGACAGAGTGTTAGAAGTCAGAAGAGAAATGGCTCGGGAACGGTCATAGAAATGGAGCACTTTTAATTAAGCTGAATAATAAAAGATAGCAGCTAATGAGAAAATCAGAAAGAAAAAAAAAACAACACCACATAAAAGGTTTCCTACAGAGGTTTGATCCTGATATGAGGCTAATCCTGTAGTGTTGCTTATAAAACACAGTCTGTAAAGGACAAGCAGAGATAATACTAGATCAGTCCAGACATGGAAGATGAGTGAAAACTCATGATATAAATCCAGATTCTTGCTCTGGCTTTTAATTCCAGGTCACAATTTATACATCAAGCAGTTTGTGAGTTAAAAAAAAAAAAAAAAGTGCAGGTGAAAATCCCTGAAACAGACCCATGTGCACCCTTTGACACCTTGCTGTGCAATCAGAGAGAGAGAGCGAGACAATTTTAAACATTAAAAACAGATAAAGTTATCAAAAAGATGGAAGTTTTGTCTTCAACTTGTACAGACTTGTAAGCAGCTCTGTGTCATCCACACAGGAAGAACCAGGGAGGATAGCATTACACCATAAAGTGCAGTACACATGTGCACAATGTGGATCAAGTTCTAAGAGGATGTTACAATCGCTTGGTTGCCCTTTATGGAAATGTTTCATATAACAGAAGTGGACAAATCAGTAGCATGGAAGCAAAAGCTATTTGTTTTTTTAATTTGTAGTTGCTCAATGGACAAGCAGGACATCCTCCTTTACTGAACATTTTCATTTGGAATGTTTTTTCCCCCAATTTGGTCTCATCACACTACACGTGCTTCCTCAGAGTCATGTGGCAAACCTCATCTTTTCAAACACACTCGTCAGAGAAGCGCTATCCGCCCTCTTCCACATACACAAGCTCACAGACGCCCGCGACTGCCTAGTGTCATCGTGATTGACAGGCGAGAGAGAGAACATGGCATCTCTCCCTCCCAGAGAGCATGAACAATCTTGGCTCAGGCATTGTTGGGATTCGAATAGTGAATGTTTTGCTGCTGCACCACTTGTATGTAGCTCCTTGTAAATAAACACACTTTAGGGTGATGTGACGTAACCCAAAGCTGTAAAAGCTTTTTTTTCTTTCTGTAAAAGCTTTTTTATATAGTAGGTTAGTAGGACTAGTTGGTTTACTGACCAGGAAAATCTTGATTGTATTTCGCAAAACATTTTTCAGCTTGTATCTCAATACCAAAACACTATCTTTACGTACGGTGCAAGGACAAACGTTCATCTCAGCCATAACTTTCGCCAACGACTTGCGAATTTGCTGATGTGCATGAAAAGCGTAACACATATATGTTATCATATACGTGTTTGTTCGATTAGAATGTATTAATGCACTAAACTAGCTAGTTACATTATTATATTTCTTTAGCTACCACTTTTAGACATCATTTCTGTCTCTGGGCCACCAAAACGTGAGACTTGGAGCTTTTACGTGGCTTGTGGTCTAGCTAATGTATTTATGATTTGTCCACCTCTCTATCAGATCATATCCAATCAGGTACGCATGAAGGAAATGAGAGCAATACAAAGCAATGCAGGAGTTCTTGGCCTCGATAAACAAAAAGTACCTAAGGGGAAGAGAAGCTAATAAAAGGATTATGTAGGAACAAAGGTCCAAAAAAAAAAAAAATAAAATAAAAATAAAAATAAAAAAAAAATGTTGAAAGCTGAAAATGCTCTTAATATTTGGTCACACTGTTGCTCACTCGTATTAACACTCCATGCACTCTCCTGATCAAGTGCTGTGTGCTGTAAACAAACATCAAGAGGCTGAGTCAAGTCTAAACAATTGCTCCCAATCATGTCTCCGAACCAGCTAAAGAAATGCTCAAGCATCATCAGTCCGGGTTGCAGAGCTGGACTATAAAGCTACTGTTACTTCTGAGCAACACTGTTATCGAATAAACATGACGTTTAGGCTGATTATGCGCTGAGCTTCAGATTAGTGGCACAAAGTTTTGGACCCAAGTAACTCTTATCAAAGGTCAAACTATTTGGTTCAGATGAAATCAGAATCAGTATTAAATGGTTTGTGGTGTTGTAGCATGGCACAGCCACTAGGGGGCAGACAGTACCCACAAAAAATGAGGTCCTGTTGACTAAAAAAAAACCGCAAAGACAAGCCTGTTTACATAACTGTGTAGGGAAGACAGAATCAGCAGATGTACATCATGATTAAAAAAAAAAAAAAAAAAATGACTAACATATTTCTGAAGAAACAAAATATATTTTAGATTTAGGGAAAATGCAGAATATAATCTCTCTTGGCTCAGTCACTCCATGAAGAGGGCAGGGCGAGAAATCTGGATAGGAAAGTGTATTAGAGACCCACCTCCAATGGCAATGTGACTGAAGAGACTTACTGGAAAAACTGAACAGGAAAGAACAGAATATTTTGCGTCTCATGGCGTGGTTCATAATCATACACTGTTCCAAGTCTCCAGCGTTTGCTGCTTTTTTTACTCTCCATCTCGTCACCACTGCAACCCTCTCTCTCTCTCCCTCCCTCCGTCGCTTGTTTCTCCAGTCAGTGGGCTTCATTGAGAAAGTGGTACCACCACCTCCACGTAGTTGCAGGGGAAGTAGCCGTTCTGGCCATGCAGCGTGCCCTCGTACCAGTTCTCATCGATCTGGCTAGTCAGTGTGATGATGTCGCCCTCGCGGAAAGCCAGCTCTCCCTCGTTCTCCGGCTCAAAGTCATATAGGGCTTTACAGCAAGGCTGGTCCATTGCTACAGAAGAGAGAGAGAGAGAGATTAATTTTTATAATATTAATTTGCTTTGGCAACATTGTTAAACCAGTTATAACAATAAAGCACACTGTAGACTGAGAGAGAGACAGATACAGACGTACATCAATAGAGATACAGTGAGAGACATACAGAGAGAGAGAATTAAAAGAGGCAGATAGAGACCAAGACAGACGGACGACCCCTGGAAGAGCGGCGGACAGAACGTGAAAGAGGAACAGAGAGAGGGAGAGAGAAAATTAGACAGATAGACAGCATGAAGAGAAATCAGGCAGCAAAATAATGTCAGAGAGAGAGAGAGAGAGAGAGAGAGAGAGAGAGAGAGAGAGAGAGAGAGAGAGAGAGAGAGAGAGAGAGACAGAG
>JAQQZX010000018.1:10587582-10601036 GCA_030068355.1 Notoglanidium maculatum | reverse complement strand
GTGACAAACATGCAAAAGAATAAGAAATCAGGAGGGGGGCAAATAGTTTTTCACACCACTGTATATATATATATATATGGTGAATTCCTGTGTTATCAAAGGAGCAAAACACTATAAGACATCCTATCATGCGGTCATTGATTACTTTCCTATAACAGCACATCTTGGCATGCCGTTTTCTCTAGCATCATGCAAATGCATTATGGGTTGTGGTATGATATTTTGCATGACGTAGCAGTGCACTAGGAAGTCGACAGTTCAGATGCATGATCAGGTAAAACAATATATCCTGGGGAGGAGGAGGAGGGGGGGTTTACATGCACACAAAGCACATATACATTCAGGTTCTGTGAAACACTTCAGAAATAATAAAGACTAGAAGATGATAAACATTATGCTGTAACACAATAGGGAACAGTAAACATACCTACATGGTCATGTGATCATAAATTACTTCGCAATTGTTCAAAAAGTTATGTTTCAGATGCAAAGGTTGGGTAACTGGAGCAGCTGCGCATTTTAAAAAAATGCAACAAAATCTTCTCACTCATCACAATTCCTACAAATGTGTGTGTGTGTGTGTGTGTGTGTGTGTGTGAGTGTGAGAGGCTGGGCAACACACCCCTTTCTGTGGCCTTTTCTTCAGGAATTACAAGAATTCACCACCCATCGCGTTGAGTCTTTACTAGCACTTGAAGACTTCGTGTTTTATTTAGATCTGAACAAAGCCTCAGTCTGATAATCACTTTCACTATCTTGTTCGTCTGCAGTTCACATTTTGTTCCCAGTGAATTAAGACTTTCAGACCTGGCCTTGGTTGGTGCAGTGTGAAAAGCGAGCCCTGCCATACCTGCCATTTTTCTCAAGCTAATAACACAGTGCGAGAGGCAATTCTTCATTTTCAGGCTGCTAATGTGAACTTGAACCAAAAGGCTCTTCAGAGAGTGACTCAGCTTTTATTATAAAGTTCCTCTCACATCAAACAGGTTTGACATTTTTTAATCTGCTTGAGTAGGGAGCCATTTTATTTTACGTGATTTAAAAAAAAAAATCTCTACAGATCTATCCATTTGAATATGGATGAATTGGCAGCAGAAAGAGCAACCCTTTGACATGAATCTGTTCTAATCAAATCCAAAGGATCTACATGTTTGTCCTGAGAGCAGGATTAACTGTTTAACGGTTAATAATCAATGGGATAAGCCTAGCTCAAGAGCGACCCGAGTCCTCCTGCGATAACTACGTCAACCTCTCAACCGCTATCCTGTAGTTCAATGTTACCTGTATAGCACCAATGGACACGGTCACATAGCAGCTTTGCAGAAATATATAAATTCTTACTAGACAGTGAAATTTATAGGTTTATCCCTAATGAGCAAGGCAGAGATGACAAGAGGAAGAAAACTTCAGAGGAAAAAGACTCAAAAGGGACTCATCTGGGTGACACAAGATAGTGTGATTATAAATACTATATCTTCTATAACTTTATACCATATAGTCAATTGTGTTAACAGGAACATATGAGCGTATGTGTATTCCTGAATTCCTTACAGTTTTAAATGAAAGTCTATAATATCAATGTTATTGAGTGTACAATGATGGAGACTCGAGTGCAAACAGTTGCACTTAGCAGTTACAGTCCTAACATGATCCAAAGAACAACATCCAAAGCCACCTTCAGGATTTCTACATGGTACCATTTTCCTAGTCTGAATTCAGATGTTAGATGCATGCATTTTAAATTTGATTTCTTACTAGTAACACCTGTATTTTTACTGGTCAAAATTCTTAGTCAAAAATCACCATTGACTTGCATTGAAATCCCATCCCTTACATGAGCAATTCAAATTTTGTGATTAAAAAAAAATGAATTATGAGTAGAAATCGGAAGTATTTACATTGAAAGTTCGACTAGAAATATTACAAGTGCACATATCCAAAGTTTGGCTAGTCTTGCATGAATCTACAATTATATTTTAGAAACTTAAATTACACAAAACTTGAAAGTGAATTTACTACAGATTGAATTACAGGTATCTATTACTATCTGCATTACAAATTTCTATTAGTAAAAATTACACATCGAAAATGCAGAGGGGTTTTAATTGTTTTCTACTATAAATGTAAGTCAGTCAGTGACTATCTTCAATATGAATTTTAGCTAGTGAAAATCTTAATTGCAGATATCTTAAATTCAGATCATTTCTAGTAAAAAAAAAAAAAAAAAAAAAAAATGAAATTGCAGAAGTGCTCGTTAGCTCTTTATTAGCTCTGGGGGATTAAATCATTTATTACAATTTTTCAAATGGAGAAATCACAAGAAGGGAAAAATTAATATCGTACAAGCAGCCTATACCGGCAAGCGATAGCTTACAAGTTGAATCAATATTATTTGAAATGATGATCAATTGAATTAAAAGTTGTCATTTAATCACCGTTTTTAGCAAGAATGATGTAGCGAGTTTTTTAGTTGGTCTTGAATGAGTCTCGAATCCTCAGAATAGATCAATTCAAGCTATTGTACATCTAGATTTTGTTGAGGCACAAGGCTATGTAGGACAAAGCAACAACAGTTTTAAGGGAAATAGTACATGGCTATAATGGCCTTCATTGTTGTTTGTTCCTGAAAACAGTAAATGAAGGACAGACTGAATGACGTGGCAGGAGCTAAAATAATGTGTAAACAGGCTGGAATGAACAATACAGCTTGCTATTTGCACTCAAACCAAAACTAGAAAAGCTACACAAGATACTGATATTATCTCAAAATGGACATGGGATGGCAGACATCGTATGGCTGAGACCCAAAAGGCTCGCTATTGGATATATATGATACACTGAACATCTTCCAACAATTTGAGATATACCCAGTCCAACATAAATTTCACAGCTGGCAACATCCAAGCTACATTTTGAAAGAAATTTGCTCCGATCTCAACTAATCTACGGACAAAATTATATTTAAAGCTAAATGAAAACTCCAACAAGAACAACATGGCACTGAATGGATCCAAGATTTATTTTGCATTGAAATTCTGAGTAGCTTTCCGCCCCATCATGTTGCTCTAGGTTCATATTGGTTAACAGTTTCCTGCAGTACCATTAACGTAAGAAACAACCTGCTGTACTGGAGCCAGTGTGATTTAGTCCTTGCTTCATCTTTATCTAAAAAGTGCGATGCAGCAGTGCTTTAGTCCTTTCGCCTGTCCAGCTCTCTCAGCGCCTCATCTGTACGTCCTGTTCTAAAGTCAATGGCATTACGCTTGTCGTCTTGTAGATAACTAGCTAGCCAGGATTTTGCTGTAACTGCGTTGTGTACTTGCATCGCAGCAGGAAACTTTGAGTTCAAAGTAAGCGGGCTCTGCTACTACGACGGCTTCCTCATAAATACGAAAATTGAACAGCACTGGAAAATGGCAAGTGAGAAAAGAAGTGCTTGAGATTTTTTTTTTTCTCCTATTAAACTCCATTGTGTCGCCCTGTGATGTCATCACGGCACACAACAGCTAGCTTCTCAAACGAACAAAGATACAAGACCGATCAATAAATGACAGCGCTTGCAATGCCTTAGGCTTATTCGTTGTCCAGGAGCAATAACTCAAGCACTGCTTAACGTAGAAGCTTTCAAACTCCATTGTGTATGACTTTTTATGTTGATGTTCCACCTACATCTGTCCTTTTTTTAATCTCTCTATCCATCCATTGCTTCCCGTAGACTTTAAATGGGAAATGTTTCAAACTGCTTCCATAAAGTCAATTTTTAAAATGATATCACTTACTAGACATGTTCTGGCCTATAGCACACAGCAGTCCACCTCCTTTTGCACCTCTAGGACTCGTGCTTTCTGTTTTTTTTCATCCCTCGTTTTTCCTCCCGTTGGCATCAGTTCATTTTTCAAGGCCCAACTGCTCCCAGATACGAAACGCTAGAGCCGCCAAAGTTGGTAACTGTCATTAGGCTATCATGCCTTACAGAAATACGGCAGAATTACTTTTTCTCTCCTCATCTTCCCCATTAGAACCTACAGATATTTCTACTCCTACACCTTTTAAAAGACGAGTCACAAAATTTGGCGTATGGATTCGACTGCAAAAGCACAGCATTTAACTGCTTTTCATACTAATGACACTCATCTACACTTACACTTCCAGTGATGCCTCCAATTCTTCCATAGCAAGCCACTGAACTTTTAAGGTAGAATATGTAGGTCCAACTGCTGAAATAAAGCACACCTTTACCTTATCTATCTATCTCTAAAAGTTCAGGAAAACTCTACACGTAGCCTGGACCTCTTTACTAGCTGAAATTATTTCCCATTTTCCTCATTATCTGTCATTGATGGGCACATGTTTAAGAATTTCTAACTACTTCATTATGGTGTTATTTTGCTGCTGTAACTGTATTTAAAACCTTGTTTTTTGGACATCTGGACAGATCAAGCTGGATTTCCAGCAGTAGTTAAAGGATGTAATTCCAGGTTGGCTCTTCCTGAATATCCTGCGGTTACACAGATTTAGCCAATGAAATAAACTCGATCAAAACGAACATGACATGCTGAATAACAAGCATTTTCCACAGGTATATCTTATAGCCTGACGCACAAAAGCTAAATCTCAATTGTGTTTAAAGAAATAGGCGTTTATTTACCACCAATGTAATCCTACTCTCCAGACTGGGCAGAAGAGAAAAGTTTCAAAGTTTCAAAGTAACCAGTCTCACCTGACTCGCTTTATAAAACTGTTTCTTTAAGCCAGCGACAGACATCTTTGCGTCGGCTTGTCACACGTTAAACCAAGGAAAAGTTGAAATTCGTTCCTCTCTCTTTAGTTGTTATAAACACCAAAACTCAGGCAACCCTTCTTCCTGCACCACCACCTTCCGCGAAAATACACAGTGGCTAATCTTTTTTTTCTTCCCCCTACCCGTATTCCGAATGTACCGCCCCCTAAGAGAGGATTGGATAATACTTCATACTGACAAGTAAAGCCACCTATTAAACACTCTCAAACTAAGCCTTATGAAAGATTAGCCAACCACAGAGCAGAAGGCGGGATTTATTGTTGCTTCGAGGTTGTGCAAAACGTTGTGGCACTTCCTGTTAGCTGATTTTTACTTTATTTTTTTTTTAAGTGCCTGATTGAGAACTGTTACAGTATTTGTGTCCCAACAACAATTTAAAAGCATATCCCACACCACATTTAAATATGCTTTGTAAAAGTACATTTTTGTTTACGTTTAGAGAAATTTGAAACTGTTTTGGGATTTGACATTCAAGTAAGAGTAAACTTTAAATACTGGTTCCATCATGACTTAAAAAGCATTAATAACTAATAATGTTTACTCCCTACGTAGCGCACAATATTTACAATAGGGGCAAATGGAGCGCAGCCAAAGTAACAAAGGTAACTTCCGGAAAGGTTTTAGAAGGCCACGTAGAAACCACGCCCATCATGTGACCACGCCCATTCTCTTATTCTGGTTCATTCTCCTGCTTCTCAAACCTGCGGTTTTGTCTAATAATAATAATAAAACAACTGAGCACCGGTGACAGCGGAATTTGTAGTTGTAGAAAAGAGTCATGAATGTGCATCATTAAATTTGAGTTTCTTATTTTGTGATTTATAGAATAGAATTTGTGCACCTGCAGTGAAGAATTTGAGAAGGTGTAACTGTTATGTCTGTTAAGTCTGTAACTCCTAAAGCGTTTTTCTCTGATTTGAATTTTAATGATACACGTGTGACCATTTTCTACAACTACTAATCCACTGTCACAGGTTCACGTGCTCAGTTGTTCTGTGTAAAATATACATAATACTGTGCATAAGTCTTGGAAACGTGCAAAGAAATGCTGTAAAGCAAATATACCTTCAAAAATATGAAATTAAATTAAACATTTCTACATGAAAAAAAAAACTATAAAGAACGGTGAACAGCAATACACTAAAACAAAGTCAATATTTGGTGTGATGACACTTTGATTTTTTTTTTTTTTTTTTTTAATCAATCATAAGTAGTCCTAGGAATAATTTGTGCAAATGTATAAGGAAATTATCTGGAAAGTTTTATTTAACACCTTGGGGAACATCTCTGCTACAGATATTCTGGACATTTTGACTGCCTCACTTGCAAATCCCAGCAGCCTTCATTCTGGTTTTTTTTTTTTATCCGTAAAGTGGTCTTCCTGAAATAGGTTGCTTTCTTTCATAACACATATTTCTTTAACCTTATTTCTGTTGCAAAAATAATATTTGGAAATATGAAATGTTTCTGTATTGACTCAATAATGCCGACGTCTTAAACATCTTCGTACAAAATTCGTACAAACAATAGGGTATAAGCCTGTTGTACAGTACTGAATAATTGCATTTGTCCAGTTAAAATATCAGTTTTATAATTCAATATCATTTTCAAAATGTTTTCAATAAACTGAAAACTCCTCAATATTAGAAAAAAAACACTTTATTACATTCTTTAAAGCATATTTTTTACATGGTGTTACAATGAGATGAATTGTTACGAGATTCTAACATTATGTTATAAAACATCCAATAGACGTGAAAGGGAAAAAAAATATTTTAGACATTTCTATTGTGTTAAAACAGACCATGAAACACACATGACAGGTTTGGTGGACACGCATTTATAAATGGACAAAACAGCTACAGTCCAACCAAACCAGGTCACATAAAAACAACATAACTTGAATGAGTAAGACTCATTTTTTATCTTTATTTTTTAATCTAGTTTATAGACTATACCTAATAATAATTCTGACTCAAAAACTTATAGTTTAACGTTAGAAGAAAGAGGAAAGGTCTTTGACACTTTGTGCTTGACATTCACAAAAATATATACTGTATTATATATATATATATAGCTACAGGACACAGTGATCGAGGATACGGGTCTCTTGTTCGGTGCAAAAACGTGGGGTGCCTTTATATGTGTGCATATGTGTACAGTAAGTGTGTGTGTTTTGTGTCTGGTTGGCAAAGCTAGGAGACTGGTAGAACACAGACCAGCTAGCTCCCTGAGTGATTTATATATAAAATGCTCATTTTTTTGTAGCAAGTGGATGGAAAACAAACTATTCCTTTCCTCTTACAACCAATAACCAGAAAAAGCACACAGAGAGAGATTAATCTGCTTGTGATGTACATGTACCTTCAAAAATGATGACAGCATGCACCTAAAACCAAAATAATTATACATTATTCGCAAAGTAGCTTAAAGCTATCAATACTGTGCAAACCCTCCTATTAGTGCTATTCATTTTTCAGGAGATAAAGACTTCTTGAATGCTTCAGGCTGAACAGAAATTGACATAGTTCTCGCTGCAAAAGCAAAAGTCTAGGGGTGGAGCTGCACCTCATCCAACTATTCCTATAAGCCTAGCCCTAACCTCTAACCGATAAGATGCTGTACAACAAAGAACAACAAAAACACTTATCCAGCTTGAAACACATCGAGTTCCTGCTACCCTTTGGTCCGAGTCCACCACCTGGACTTTCGGTTCTGCAGCGAGGGATGCTGTGGATTTTGAAGAAGTTTGAACATAACAGTATTTTAAAAAGTAGTATCTGAGAATGATCAGAGTTAGGGTTAGCCCTTACTCAGGGGAATACTAAGGACCCTGCTTTCCTTTCAGCATGCTGAAGCGTTCAAGCAGGAAGAGAGGTGTGATGAAACAGGAAGTGGGACACTAAAACAGGTAAAAGACACAATTTACAAAATAATACAGCGAACAAACCTAAACATGTCCTGACCTCAGCCTGACCCTGTGTGTGTTTGTGTGTGCATGAATGTGTGTAATGTGCACCACATACTGACAGTCATCTTGTCATCAGTGATAGTCTTCACATCTGCACTCAGAACAATTCAAACAGCATATCAGTCATTCAGAAGTGCGTCAGACCATCGGCCATGAGAAAGGGTTCTTGAATGTCGTGCAGGTCCCTGAAAATGTCCTTCTTCGCCACTGGGTCAGAAATACACCTCTTCTCTAGTGTCATCACGTGGGCTTGTAATAAGCGTCCTTTCTGTCGAGTATTACTTGAGCGGCTTTTGCAGTGTTCACAACATACTCAGAAAAGTGGAATATCCGATTACAACTGTAACGTTTTTTCGAGGGGAAAGTTCCTTCTTTGCACCGTCTAGTTCCTGTCTCCAGTTCACTGATCCTGGCCAAACAGGAATTCCCAAGTCCAGGCCCCGCTCTTTCTTTAAAGTCCTGTTCTCTATTCCTTTTACTTCTTCTATGCCCCGTCTCCGTGTCTCTCTGTTCGTATACGTACATGTATCTATTTATATGCATCCTTAATCAAAATAAATTAAATAAACGGAACACAATTCTTACACTTTCTTTAAGTGGCATTTACAAGGACAGACACACTGGGACTGAGGTTTCTCATTGCATTTGAAATAATAAAAGCAAAGGTAACTTAAGAGCAGCACCAAATACTGTCTAAACACTCATGCCTGAGGAAGTGCGAGCTTGTACGGGCCTCCTTTTGCCCGATGTACTACTTTGTGACACACTTTTATTGCACACTATAAACCATGCCAGATTGTAGGGTTGGGCGATATGGCAAATATATCATATTGAAGACAAGAGCTATCTCACAAGTGCTAGCCAGGGGTGTAATGATACAAGCACTGAGTGAGGATTTCATTTTCAGTTCATTAAAACGTTCAACCTTATAAAAGTACAATAATTGATACATAATAACGACAGTATTTAGGCCCTTTCGGACCAGAGGGATTTTCATAGTTCTTAGAACTAGAAGTTAGAGGAAGTACCCCCTTTTCGTGTGTCCGCACTGAGGGAACTGAGGGACTTTTTTAGCCATGAGTGACGACGTGTATCGTGATTGGTCCAGACGTAAGTGTACACAAGTCTTAAGTGTACATAAGACGTAAGTGTGGTCGAATGCATAAGCCGATGTGGCGCCACCAATCGCCATTTTTAAAAATCTGTGTAAAACGTCAGTCATGTAAACAACAGCTCTTAGCGTTAAAAACTGGAAAGAAAACAGACAAATGGGCCAACGGTGAAGTCCAGCCTTTATTGAGCCTATATGCGAAAGAAGAAATTCAACGCAATTTTGATGCGTCTAAGCGAAATATAAAAATATTAAAGTTTCTTGTTTATATGGTTTTTTTATCTGTCATGTAAGAAAACCCAGTATAAAATAATAATCCGCACTAACATGTTAGATAAACATATTTTAAGCAATCACCAACTATTTTCTACTACAAATTCACTCTTTATAATGTAAAATAAAGAATTTCCTGTCAGCACGCAACACTTCCTGGTCTCCTTCTACAGCGCAGTGGAACGATCCGTTTCTACAGAAAGTGGACAAGTTTAAATCCTGATGTTGCTAGTTTGTTGTTTTCACAGCAACACAAGAACATTGGTGGACAAGTCGTACGTTCATATGAAAAAAACCAGTGGCATCGCTATACAAACCGCCGGCCGGCTTACGTCGCTTCAGTGTTCCTACTGGCGGTGCGAATGCTAAAAGCAAAAAAAAGCCCTTGAATGTTATGTAGTTCTCAGGAGAGTTCCCCAGTGGGTTGCTCCTCTCAGTGAGGCTCTAAGAACTGTTTGGTCCGAAAGCGCCATTTGTATGATTAATACTGACTCGTAGCAGCACATAACAAAAACAAAAGCTGTGTATTAGAATGTAACAAAATAAGACATGGCTGGCTTCCACTGGTTTGGCTCACCAGGGCCAGAGATATCTCATTCTACTGTTAGCTAACTCTGCTTTCAGAGTTGCACAGCTCTCTGTAACCCTAGATGTGTTTTTGAATCCTGCTTTCTATCATATAGAAATTTCCCAATTACTATGGAGACTTTTTTAGCTTGGGTTGAATCAGAGATGTACAGCTGCCTGAATGGATTTCTCTGGCTAGTATGCTAGAATATTAATGCGTGAAAAGCATCATTCTTAGAACAAACATGCTTTTTGCAAACTCCCATGTCTCCAGATTTGAGAAAAAGCTACTTCTTCTGAGGGAGTGTGATTAAGTTTAAATGTTTATTACACCTCGTGATACAAGTGGTATTTTATACTGAACAGCCTATTAAATTGGGAGACACTATATCTGTACTATACTGTATCGAATGATACGATGCACCGTATCATTACACCCTTAGTGCTAGCATAACAGTACTGAACCCTTGAAGTCATACGAGTTGCACTTTCATGCAAAAACATGCAATTCAACATGAAAAATAAATAGTTTTGTACAGTAATATATTTCTGCTTGTCATCTTCAGTAACAATAAATTTAGGTAGTGTTTCACTGACGATACCCGTGATATTTCACAAAGGTGGACTGTGACGTAATTCATCATAACATTGATATCAATATCGTTTCATCATATCGCCCAGCCCTACTGGCACATTAATATTTTGATTGTGGAGGTTGGTCCTTTTGTACTACCAAACATCTGGGTACTGATTGGTTTCACGAAGATTTTTGATTGTCACGTGTAACCGACGTGGATTCCGTAAAGCATTTCCGCGAACCAAAATGCAATATGTACATTCGGTCGCATAGCAAGTGCTGTTATAGGGACATACATTCATAATCAGTCCACGGAGTTAAGTGTAAAGGGGAAGGTACTTCGTTTTATTCCAGATGCTACCGCACCTGAACTGGGTGATTCAAATTTACTGGTAGAAGTGCTTGAGAAGAGGACCAGGACAAAAATCTGTTCCAACAGAGGATCCCTGAAGACAGGATTTATAGACCTCTGCCTTGATAGATATTCCTAAATAATACGAAAGTGCTTTCAGGTGTGGGTTGTCTTTTGTTTTTTAAAAGGAGTGTGTGAGTTTTTCTTTATTTTTTTTATTATAAAGGAGTCACGTGTGTAGAGAGGAGTACCGTGTGTTGGCCTCTGTACTAATTCGTGGTGCTCTTTGTACACAAGCGCAACTCAAAACGCCTGATTGTCTGGGCTGCTAAGAGGTTTTTACGGGTTTCGATTTCTTTTTTACGCTAAAAGGTTCTCACACCTCAAGCCTCTGCTGTTCTTCATATTCCTCCGTCTTTGACATCCTCTCTTTCACACATCCTCTCTCTGGACCAGTGAATCTGGTTCTCTTCCTCTTCTGCCACATCTTCACCCCCCTCTTCTACGCCTCTCTCCTCGCCTCTAACTGTCAGTTGAGTCCGGGAAGTTGATCTCGCTGCCGAACACTTCCCTGTAGAGCGGAGGGAAGCTGTAGGCCGTTTCAGGGTGAACTAGCCGGAAAAACTCCAGCTTGTCGATGTGGAGGTTACAGATCGACTTCATCTGCGGCAGCTTGGACGCCATCTACGAGACGAGAGATCAGGAAAGAAATTGCAGAATTTGAAAAATGCGTCAGAAAGTTGTGAAACACATCGATCTGTAAATAGCTCTGGTATCAATTTCACTGACATGGTCCCACAGGTATTATATCCAGCAGGAGGTGCTAGTAAAAAACTGATTAACAGAGGTGCTTCTCAACTTCACGGCTCTACAGGTCAGGTCCAGGGACCCCCAGGACTCAATTTTTACATTTTGTTTGTTGATTAGGAGGTTGACGGTTAAAAACAAGCTATCACTGTCTAACATCCACAACCCAATGCAATCTGACCCAACTAACTAACCCTAACTTCTCTGCTTGTTTGGCTCCACCCTCAGGCACTTCCATTCTCACAGGCAATTCTTAGAAGTACTAGAACATTCTTCATTACAACCTGCCTAACAAACAGATTACATAACATTCCCAGCAAGTCAGAGAAACAAGGACGCTCATTTAAAGGAATAGCAGCTGCTGACCAATAAGCCTGACTCGGAACAAATTCGTGTTCTTGAAGTGGAACGGATCAATTGTCCTACATTTTCATTTTCTTTTAACATGGTCATTTCCAGTAAGGATCATTATGAATTTACATACTGATATAGTATATTAATTTAGGAGGCTTGCTCCTTGACTCTTGTTTTATGGTAAAACACATTCTACTGCATACTAATTAAACAGAGAGAAAGATAAAAATCAAAACGTCAGGTCGGGTGCTCTCCCTTACCTTGTCCAGTTTCTCTTGACCGCCTCCTCCCATGTGCAGGCTGTGCTGCAGAGCCAAATAGACCTTCTCCTGCAGCTTTTGCACCTGCTGACTCTGTGTTAACCACGGGCGATCTGAGAGAGATAAACAGAAGGAGGAGAGAGATGAAGGTGCAGAAAATCGTAGTTTAAACCAACGTAGGTGTGGCACAAACCAGATTTTTTTAATAATATGAACCCGATCACTGAAAACACTGAAGAAAAACCTGGACATAAGAATGCCAGCACTGTTAGCATGATGTGTGAGTTCTGGCTCTGGCAGTTCCTCAACCTCAGCTGCATGACTCGAGTTCATTATTGGACTCAATTAGACATGTAAACTTTTTATTTTTATATACAGTATAACATACATCCCAGGACATATACAGTCTAACAGCCTGATCTAAATTTCCACAACCCTGACCAGGCAGTTACAAAGGATGCTTTAAACGCATTATATGCCTATGGTCTATGTCCTTTTTTTGTTGCTCGTGCAACTTTTTATTTGTTGCATCCGGAGCAAGATCCCAGTCCTGATGCTCTATTCTAGTCTCAACCAGATGTCCTGTGAATCTTTCTTTAAGAAAGAAAAACTAACAGTGCACCTGTTTTTAATTTTGTGTATTTAAAACACATGATCTGTTCATATCCTGTATTCCTATTCTGTTACAAGCCTAATACTTGTGTGTCTGTATGTAGCTTACCAGGTGATAACAAGATGGCGGCACTGAACAGGGCCATCTCTTCCTCACTCAGCTGCAGGCGACACAGACTCTTGGCCAACTCAAAGATGGCATTCACCAGGTCATCACAGCCTACATATACACACAAATATACACACTCGTTGCTTAAGCCATCCTACCCAAAGGAGAAATAAAACTGATTATCATCAACATGTCATTTGCTCCAAATCAGAGGAGATCATTTATGCTCCTCACTCAATAGTTTATTTAAAAAGAAATATGCCAGCATTTTCAACCTAATGTCTAGCTACTGCATCTGTACCCTGACAAAAAAAGCTCACTGAATTTACTTAATTCAATCAAACTGAATGGAGTTACAGTAACACAGTTCGGTTTCATACATCCAACATGATTTGATCACGTATTTTCAAAAGCCTAAATAAAATCGATCTCCGCGCTCTCACATGAGCTGAAGACCAAACCCAGGTCACAGGGTCTGTGAGCTACAACACAAAGGATAGTCACAGGATAAACACAAAGTTCAATGTAGTAATTTGTTTAAATTAAGTTCAGCATATGCACCGTAGAGCAGTACGGTGCTGCAGTAGTTAGCACTGTCGCCTCACAGCAAGAAGGTCCTGGGTTCGATCCCCGGGTCACCCAGGGTGCCTTTCTGTGTGG
>JAQQZX010000018.1:10569322-10587482 GCA_030068355.1 Notoglanidium maculatum | reverse complement strand
AGGGTGTACCCCGCCTCTCGCCTGAAGATGCTGGGATTGGCTCCAGCTTCCCCGCGACCCAGACGGATAAAGCGGTACAGCTAATGGATGGATGGATATGCACCGTAGTATGTTCTTTTAAATCGGACCAACGGCACAGTCCATTTTTTTGCAATGAACTCTACTTGCTGCCTCTGTACTATAGGTGTGTGATTAGCACATGCTTCCCTTTACTGAGAAAAGACCGGGAAAACCATTTCCTCAAAAACTCACCAATAATGAGAGTATAATTTCTTTCACTGAGAAAGCAGTTCAAATGCGCATTTCTGTAGATAACATCAGTCAAAGGTATTTATAAGCTCAACTCCAAGTCTGTATACTTCCATCTTTTAGAGATGAGGCTACTTTTTCAGAGGGAACAAGAATATTGCTAAATGAATTAAGGCAGCTCAAATTATACACTTTTTAGCGTAAGTAAATTTGATCCCGCAGATGTTCAGATGTTGGATATTATATACAAAAATAGCTTTGATAAGAATTTGTATAGGGAATGTCCCGAAATTCTTGTTCATGTTAGACATACACTACATATTCGATTGACATGGATTGGGTTGAAAAACGCTGGCATATTGCTTTAACACCTTTAACATTACCTCACTTATTATCACTGAGAAAGCACATGCTGGAGTTACATGGTAGAATGGATGAACGAGACAGTCCAGACTCTCATGATTCCCCAGAAATGCAGACACTTACCTAGTGCTTTAAAGAGCTGAGGGCTGGCAAACTTGCCATCGAAAAACATCGTGTTGTTGGTGGAGTTGTAAGCGCGGCACATGCGGATCAGCAGAACCTCTAAGCAGCCTGGAAGTGTCGACATAGAGACAGAGAGCCAAAGAGATAGAGAGGAGGAAAGAGAGAAAAGGAGAAGGGCATGCTCCACCATGCCAAAAGAGAATGCAAATAAAAAATATAATAAAAGAAAAAAGTTTTTTTTTTCTCCAGATAAGGGGGTGTTTAAAAGTTAATGTAATTGTAAAGATGTGTTAAATATACAAATAGAAAAAATATTTGTAGATCACATCAAAGTGTTATATCAAATATAAATTTCCAAAAAATGTAGAGGTTATTATAAATGTAAAAGTTATGTATAGAGAAAAAGAAAGTTGGAGACAAAAAGACAAGAGGGGAGAAATGTTAGCCAGCAAATCTTTCTGAATGGTTGTAAACAACGAAACATACAGATCTCGCTGTCATGGACGTCTTTGCTTGGTTTCATGTGTATATGACCTGGTGGCTACGTTACGACAAGCTGACTAATGTGTTTTATACCACAGCGCTGCTGGATTCTCAATTCTGATTGGACTGATGGAGTTGGGCTCACAGGTTTATACTTAATCTGCTCGTTCAAACATGTTATCATTTTTATAGTAACTCACACAGGGCCTTTTATGGTAGACCCATTATGGCCAAATAAACAGATTACAAATAAAATCTGTTAAGTTGTTGATTTAGTGAAGCTACATCAACAAGTACAAATAAAGTAGACTTTATTTAACATTTATGAAAGGAGTCTCCAGTGTCAGAACTTTACAGTGATCAGAGGTAAAGCTTTACGTTTTCAGACTTCAAGGAAGATAAGAAATGAGGTTAGTGCTGCTACACTGTAATCAATAACAAGAAATAACTTCTACACATTAAATAAATGGAAAGTATGATGTCTCACTCTTAAATAAATAAATAACCGTTCATGTTGGCTGATGTGGTATATGAAGGAATAAATCTTATGCCTCACTTAGATAAACCAGACCATATATGCTAGTCTATTTAAATTTCAGAAAGCATTTATTCTTAAGCATGCTAATTAGCTCCCTTTCGGCTTCGACTTACCAGTTTTAAGTCGTAAGCTTAAATTAAGCAACTTAAATTAAGCAAAATGCTGTATTCTGACCATCAGAAATCTGAGTGCTGTGGAATCTGCAATCTGTAAACTGTACTTAAGCGAAACTCAGTGCTGGTCAGTGTGCCGTGTTCTGTAGCACTGACCTGCTTTAAGGAGGATAATCTGGTCGTTCTGGCAGAGGTCCATGAATCCGCTAACACGCTTGGCGAACTCCACCACGTACTGGATGGCGTTGGTGACGTGCATGGCACACTGCTGCCACATCCACTCAGCAGACTGCACACGACATGATCAATGTGTTAATCAGACAATCGACACTGCTTTAGATCATGAATGTGTGCTCCAAAGATCAACCGTGAATACGTCAGAAAATTAATCCTTCTGTCAATGCTGAGCCGGTGACGCATGTAATGCTTGTCTGGTGATCAGAATCAAACGAATGGTCAATCGAAGCCTAATTAATAGGTATGACGCTTTAAAGTACAGACTTATCTCTATCCAGCCTGCATAGCCATATATTCATCTATTCAAACATCCATCCAAACATCCATGCAAGCACTCATCTATCCATTGGTTTTGCCGACTCTTTGAGGGGAAACAGCTGATGCCTGATCAGAAAGCTGCTAGATGACATCTTATACTAATTTGCATATCAAATCATGTGAGATGAAGAAGAAGCATGGTTTAAGACAATAGAATAGATAGAAGTCAAATTTGGGAACCACAAAGTAACTATTTATTCATTTGCAATGTATGTTTTTACAAAATACCATAATTACTATCTAACTGCATATGAAAAAGGCAAAAAATTGATGTCTATGTATATAAATCATTTGTATGTAAATGAAATGTATGTATATAAATGTGTATGTGCAGTATATGTATAGATTATTGATATATATTGACTGTTAGGAACCATGGTGATCAGTGATTGGTTGTCGGCTGTTCATTGGGAACAGAGGCTCATATGCTAAGTAAGCAACATTGCTTCCACCCATCCAGCTATTCATGAATCTGTGCTAAAAGATATGGCTTTATTTTGATCAAGACCTAATTTATAACGCTAATAATATAAAATAAGAAAACCCAACATTAGCAGAGAACATGTCAGATTTTGTCATTGGAACAAAAAGAAAGAAACCAAATCTCAAGGTTTTACTTGTGTAACATTACAGGCATTAAAACAACCTGCCCATGGTTAAGACCTAGCTAATACACTGATTATAATCTGGTTTTATAATATCTAATTCTGGGTCAAAGGCCAATAACAACAGTGCTGACGTAAGGACATAATATTGTAATTGCTCAACTGTCTCATTCATCCACTTGCTTATCTATTCATTTGCCTAACTATTCATCAAAAATGAGTCATCAGCCTTATTGTCCCTGCATGAAACGAGCTGAATAGCAGCAGATTGTTGTGTATACCTTGAGCTGGAAGGAGCGGGTCTCTTCAGGCGTATACAGGTTCCAAGTCAGTCGTTTCAGCTCCTCTGTGCTGTACTGACACGTCTCTAAATGCGACTTCACCACGTTCTGAGTGATCCGCTCTGGACACAAAATTGTACTCATTAGTGTTACATAATATGACAATATGTTACGATATAAGCACTAACTACTTCAAAGAACACATTGTGATAGCTATGATTAAAATAGAGAAAAAATTAACAATGTCTCTGATTCTCATGCGCTAGGAGACATAAAAGATACAGGTTTTGTGTTTAAAAAATCATCATGAAAAAAATAATCATTATTATTACATCTGCGGAGGAAAACATTTTAAAAGTAGATGTCCGCGAGCCGCTGACTGTCCTGTAATAGTGGTTGAAAAGTGAGAGGGTTTCAGGTTGGACTTGGTGGAAAATGCTTGGTAACAAAAGAAGTCTGGACACAGAGTGACCGGCAGGAGCTGCAGCCAATCAGGAGAGAGTTACTGTGTTCTCTAGTTTGGGAATAAGCCGGAGCGCTCATGATGCAGGTTTGAAATTTTTGTATTCCAAACTTGGATATTTCAGGCAGGAGTGTGAGCCTCATTATTTTATCCTCTGGTATGCATTTTAACTAGCATGCTAAGACTATCCACAGGCTGGAGAACATAGTATAGGGATTAGCTAACAAAGTGCATATAGAACACAGATTGGGTTTAAAAATATACATGAGTTTAGATAGAAAAAATATAAGAAGTTCAGATAGCTAGATACAGTTCGAGGGAGAGACGCATCTGTTAGCCCCAGATATGTACAGTCATTTTGCTCGGTGTATATGTAAAGTAATAACAGTTCAACCATGGCAACTTTTGTTGTATGTAACTCATTTTTCTTGATTGTTTTGGGAAATTGGGAAACTTTGATGTTGGGAACTGGGCTACATAAAAAATGAAGCCTATGCCATACCTATGCCAAAGTTTTTGTTGAATTGATGCACTTTCCTGAAAAGAAAATCTGACCAGTGTTTTTTAAAAGCTGTTCGAAATGGTATCCATATAAAAAAAACAAAAAAAATAAAACCAACTGTCCAGATAAGTATTGTCCTTGATTAAGATGATGTCTCCGATGATGTCCTCAGAAGAAAAAAAAATTCATGGAGCCAATAGTATTATTTAATAAACAGTAATACACAGAATAAACAATCATATTCATATGTTTAATATTGGTCTCAAGTGGAATTCCACTGGCTTTAGGAGTTTATTTAATATGGCCTAAACTTAAATTTCAGAGTGACATATTGCTAGAACAACCCGTCCGGCAGTTTTGCTGGACTTAATACTGCCTCTCACTCGAGTTGATATTGTGCAAGAATAATGGGCTTAGAATCGTGCAAACTGAGCCACACCTCATCCATATTTAACCTGGCATGTGATATTAGTTTTTACCTGCTTATGTCAGGGCAATTAAATGGCTCATGGCTGCTTTTCCAGATTCAACATTACAGTTCCAATAACTAATCTGCTCCAAAGAAATCAATTAAAACCAACGCTTTGTTTCCAGTGCTTTTTTTATGAGGCTTGTTTTATTTACGCAGTTGTTCTAGAAACACTTTTGTGGACCAGGTCAACGCACGGTCAAGATACCTGCAGAAAGCTGCTCTTTGCAATGGGATAGATCCGTACACGTTATCAGGGATTTTTTCCTATGAGTTGGAAAATTATCACTCCGTTGAGTTCCCTGATATCTCAAACTACCTGGTGCTGTAGATATCGCTCTATACGTCCAAACAGTTAAAGCTTGGAAGAGCATGGAGGCGTTAACTTTTTTACATGTGCCCGGGTTAAGGATCTGGGGATCAAGATACTACAAGATAAAACCTGTATCGTTTATGCCTATGTAAGTAGGCATTTTGGGGCTTTTAGTACGCATCTTTGTGATGATTGCTAGGACGCTACAAGTTTTAGTATCAGGTGTAAGCAAACCACAGCCACTCGATTCTCAATCCACTGTGCTCTTCTCTTCCAAGCAAATCATTCACAAAAATGCACAGAAACACATTTAAAGACCTGGGTATTGGGGAAACAGGATGGAGAAATTGTCTTGACTCACTGTAACTGCATGGCCAGGTGAGCAGTTTCATCCTGTTAACTTGTGAGCTCTGCTTTTGTGTTTACGTGGATCCTCTCGATTATCTAATGGGCTATTACAGATCACCTTTCTGTCATGTTTTGGTAAAATCCTTTGCTCTTTCACTCTTTTTTATCACTTCATGGGGCACATGGAAGAAACTCAAAACAGTTTCATGGTTTGTTCAATTCAAACAGCCCCAAACAATGCAAGCATAGGGCATTTTAACAACTAGCAAGGCACCTAAGCCATGGTAGCGCTTTGTAAACAGAGCTTGGCTGACCACCACTTCATGTCTTGCATATCTAATGAGGTGGATGTGATGTCGGATGCAACCCAGCAACATGGAGCCAAACACTCACCTATATCACGTAGAGAGCAGTCATCGGAAAGCGCCCCCAGCAGGGTGTGTGTGAGCAGGCTGGGCTCAGGAAGCAGCTGGTATTCGTGCTTCACCCGGTCGGCTTCCACTATATCCAGCATGCTGGGCTCTGGAGAGCTCTGACTGGATGAGCTGCTGCTCACTGCACTCCCTGTTCCACTACTGGCCCCGCCCTCAAGCAGCTCGAGGGCACAATATTCAGCTGCCTCCCCTGGTGTGAGCGGCAGGTCAAAGAGCAGGCCGTCGGGCAGCGTGGTGATGTCGTCTAGATCGCTGAGGGTGGTGTTGGAGCCTGTGCTGCTGTACGAGCGGCTGTGTCCGCTGTCCTCGCCCGCCTCCTCGGGCTCCTGCGCCAGCTGCTGGTGCCGCTGAACCTCGGCGTACAGGCTGTCACGCTGCTTTTTGGACATGCGGCCAAACTTAACCGCTATGGGAGAACGGACATGGATTTAACATGTTTTTATAACTGCAATACTTCGTGAGAGTTATTCTTCCAGAAACTTGCTGAAGGACTTAATTTCTAAGTAAACAAAATCAGACACGGTGCGAGTGAAATCCTTGCTAATAGCACAGTCACATCATGTACTTTTGGATTACTAATCACATTTACATTTATGTCATTTGGCAGACGCCCTTATCCAGAGTGACTTACATGCTTCTTATTTTATTCAAGTGAGCAGTGAAGGTTAAGGGCCTTGCTCAAGGACCCAGAAGGGCAGCTACAGCCATCAGTCAGCCACAACACAGCTAATCAGTCAGCCACAACACAGTGGAGTCATTCTTGTACTCATTTATCACATGGACAGGTGTTACACAATTAAAATGAAACAAAACAAAAAATATTCAACTTTAATTAAGCTTAAAGTTCCAGAGGAATGAACTTCTTAATGATTTACAGCTGCCAGTTGGTAGCTAGCACACAATTCTATTCAAATGAATATTATTTACGTAGAGGAAAGATGAAGCTGATATCTTACCATCTCGGCTCATGCCTAGTGCCAAGCACTTCTGGAGGCGACAGTGCTGGCAACGGTTGCGGTTGGTGCGGTCGATCAGGCAGTTCCTCTGCCGAGAGCACGAGTACATAGCATTGTTCTGCTGGCTGCGCCGGAAAAATCCCTGTGAAATGATTCAAAAGGGATCCTTGATGACTGCGAATGATGCTGTTTTGATTGTAGGTCACAGTACACAGTATATATACTCACACCACACAAATATGTTTCTAGCACTTCTTCATTAAGAAAATGGTTTAGAATATGGCCTAGTGTCAGTGCTGCATGAAATATCGGGTCTTGCATAAGATTCTGTTCTGTGGGCTGTGAATTGAGATTCATGACAATGATAGGTCTCGAAGGAAGTGCAGGAAAAACGGAAACGATTTCTACCTTGCAGCCTTCGCAGGTGATGACACCATAATGGATCCCAGAGGACTTATCGCCGCAGATCTTACACGGAATCACCTCTATTTGAGCTGCGGAAATATGATGAATAGACACAGAAAAAGATCAGAGTCTGACAGGAAGCCACCCACATAAATATTACAGGCTACAGAAAACCAGGACTACTGCTGATGCCTCTGAATGGTACAACATAATGGCTTCTTTCTAATGATCTCTAAACCCACGCTAACTGCGCATTCGGCTATTATGCCAGCAGAATGAAAATATTATGAAAAAGAGAAACATGAATTGGTGTTGTACCTTTTAAACATAAAATGACAACATTTTAAATGATACTACAAAGGCAGAAGACCTTTTAGACAAAACCAAGTGCCACGCTCTCATCGCAGGTCACACTTTTCCGACAGCAGTCTAATGATGAATAGTACTTGGGAGTGAAATGCATAAAATGCTGCGTGAAGCAGCATTTGGACGTTTAACAGCAGTTAATTAACACGGCTGCTTTATGATAGAGCGCATATATGCATGTTTAAAATGCTGCTATGAACAGATGGGCCGTGCAATGTGTTTACGCTAGTGTCGATGACCAAAGAGCCCTAACCAATTATACATTAGTGCAGAAAAGAGCGGAAAAAGGACAAAAAAAGATAAAAGAAATTAATGTAATGGGCTTAAAATATCTGTATTTTCTCCCTCACCTCCATTCTCACACCATCTCAAAAGTCCAAAACAACCATTTGTACTGGTTATCTTTCTCCTAACGACAATGTCATATCGTTAAAAAGGGAGGTGAAATAAACTTTAGATAACCAGCACCAGCAAGTGTAGGAACTGCTGCTGCTTGTCTACCTTTTTGGCATCTGGCTCTGCATAACATCTTAAACAGTCTTTATTTTTTGATTAACTTGGCTTAGAACAGCCAGACCCAGACAACTAAAATCTCAAATCTGAACATGTAGTAGACGTTTGGATGCAAAACTTCTCCTGAAATACTGATATTGTATTTTTATTGTAATATCATATTGTTCTATGCAGACAATCATAGATGCTCAGTACTGTACATTTTCACCTCCTTGTCATTGTCAAGACTGAATCATTACAGAGGCAAATATTTAAACAACCCCATCAAATACATCTAGAATTAAACACTGTGTACTTTTTAAACCGTTAGGACTCTCGATTTTGCTGTACCAACTCATGCGAAAGACGTAAAATGCCACCATTCAAAACACAAATTCTCACCATTACAAACCCTCAAAAAAACGAATTATTATAGTCAGAAGTTTAGCTAACTGGGAGGTGAATTAAATGGGTTTAATGCAACTCTTAAGCATAAATAATAAATAAATAATTGCAACTTTAATGAAGTTTTTAATAAAATAGAAATATGATTTTTTGAAATCAACATTTTAACACGTTGTGACTGTCTTTGTGAGTGAAAAGTGGGAAATGTAATGTAATTAAATGTGTGAAAAACTACTTTGATCACGTTCTCACTTCAATTTACTTGATTTCAATAATGTCATGCACACATTTCATAGCCTTTGTACACTTATTGGAATCGCTACCAAGCATGGGCTTAGAACAATGAATTACTCAAACTACCTGGAAAAATGTTGCTTCCTGGAATTCTCTAGAAAACGTTGTGGATAGCATAAAAGGTGACTGTACATATTTGCCTAATTTTTTTAATGTACCAAATACAAACGTTTTTGAGCTCTTTATAATGCACACTGGAAAGAATGAGTGAGATATTTCCAATATACAATATGAAAATGACATAATTGTTGACATTGGCATTGTGGCTTTCTCTGGGGATAGGCCTATTTTACAGATTGCGAAAAGGACCATCATAAACCTTAATAATTTGATGTACAGTCTAGAGAACTGTTTGCCCTCCATTTTCTATTCATGTCTCTGACACATCAGACAGCTGAAGGCAAATGACCACGACATTGTATTCCGGGGCACGAAGCGGAAAAATCAGTAAAGCCCTGAGCGCCTCGACCCCTCCCGCGCTGATGTTTTCGGTTATATAACGGCCATCTGTGGGCAGATCGCCTTGATTGTTTTTTCACCTCAATCACGGTTTTAAACCCCTCCACATCACGACAGACTTTTCCAGACTGTAACTATATATCTCCAAACACAGGGTAATTTTCTCCAGCCCAGTGTAATTACCCACAGTCTACAGATTCTCTCAGTGGTGCTCGGGCCAGACACACACCAGTTCTGCCCACTCGGTGCTTTCTCATGCTTATTGGTATAGGCATATGTAGTCTCGTCTATGATTGGCTGGACGAAATGTTTCTCAGCGGTGCTTGGCTGTCAGCCCATGTGTGCTTGATGTCCTACTGACACACTTTCTCACTCAAAAGCAGCCTTCATTTGAATAGGCTTTGCTTAGTTTGTCTGTTAAGGTGGAACCTATCCAACGACTCAGACCTATTCTAAACTCACTAAAATTCTAACCCAAAACAACAAACCAGAACCATAAATGAATATGATATACATATGATAATTTCTACATATCAGAAGGGTGATCGATCGATGTAGTTGGTCATTTGTTCTTTGCTTTTATACTATGTCAGGTGAAACGGCCTGTCTCTGACCTGCCTGTAGCTTAAATCTGCTTGTATTTTTTTTGCTATACAACATACCAAAATAAATGTGAGGCATCAACACGGACCGACACTTGCAAATTAAAAAAAAAAAATCCTCTCAATAAAAGATAAGAAGATTAAGGCCAAGGGTGATTAAAAATGTTGTTTTTTCTTTGTCTCTCTGCATCTTTGGCATTTCCTGCCTCATCTCCTGTGTGTGTGTACTATCTATAACAAGTAAACATGTTTTTCCTTTTTTTTTTTAATGTAAAGGAATTTTTAACTATAAAAGGTAACAGGAAGGACAAGGATATCACCGCCTCTGTTCTCATGAAATGCTATATGCAAAGCAGAGATAATTACAGCCTGATTACATATGAATCTTTGTATTACTTTATGTAAACTTCAGTTTAATTAACAGAAAAAACCTGGAAGACGAGTGACAGAATGGTAATAAAGGAGTAAAAGTATACTTTTTGAGCACACCAACACGTTGAGATCTTCCACACCAACCTTGGCAAACCATTTTGCTTTGTGCACAGGGGCATTGTCACGCACACATTGTTTTTTGACCTGGCTCCTTAGTTCCAGTGACGGGAAGTGAAATTGTAATGCTACAGCATACAACGTCATCCTATATGATTTTTTGCTTCCAACTTTGTGGCAACAATTCAGGGAAGAACCGCATTCTTCTTCACATGTTCCTTTTTCTCACCTGGCCAAAAGAACACAACTTTAGTTTGATAAAGCTTGTTGTACATAAAAACCTGCTGAAATGCTATGCTCAATATGATCGCTCAATACTTCGACTGAAGAGAATACCTATCCACTCGTTTGCGAGCCAAAAAATATAAAAACTTTTAGGGATACCTATAGTTCGGCTACAGTTCTTCCAGTTCGCGGTGCTGCATCAAACGTTCGGCGAACACGAATGAGAATGGCTGCTGTGTTTTCTTTAACAAATCAGTCAAAGACTTTCAACTTCATAGAGACATCTACCAGCAACAAGCACAAAAACACTGTGGCATGAACGAACATTCTAGAAAGATTTGTGCAAGATGGTTGGGTTTAAACAAAGGAGAGGAGTCTGGCGACAGTTTGTTATTGTTTACTGATGCATTACCACTTTCGTTAGCTTTCACAAAGAAAGTTAAGGAAGTAACCGAGATAGAGAATGACTGATTTACATTTTAAGTGGGCTGCAATAAGTAATGAAGCAGAAGCTGCCCTAAACATGGTCAAGAATTGGTAGATTTCCTTTAAAGCTGCGTTGTATGAAATCGAATAAAATCCAATCCCATTACCTTTGTACACTCAACTCTTAGAATTGCTCATTCGATCAGGTTAGAATGAGAGGATCTATTCTACTAAAATTCCTCTATTATTCATCTTCATGCATCCTCCATGCTCCGTGTTTGTCAGCGAAGGGGAAAAAACTGACTCATAGTCTAACACAGTGAATATTCAAGGCCATACAGTATACAGAAAGCATAAAAGTACAAGGTACAACATGATTTCTAACATCCTATTGCACAGCAATCGCCATAGAGGTTAGAGATGCATCACAGACTATTGCATGATATGGCTCCTAAAAGAAATAAATGAAAATAATCTGAGCAATCATTAAGCAATAAGATTCATGTGCAGTAACTTATTAATCAACATTCAAACCTATAAGCCACTAAAAGGATCAATACCATAAAGCATAGAAAAATCCAAAACCAGATGGTCTTAATGTGAGGCAGGGATGAAGCAAAACAGGAGAGGTAGAAAGAGGATAATAAGGCTAAGCACTTGCTCAATGGATACAGAGGTATAATTTCATATTGCGTGGGTGTGTACAGTTTTATAGTCCATTAACTGTTAATGAAAACAAAACAGGAACAGGGAATGAACAACCAAAACTACATCTCAGACCAGGCTGCCCACTGTTAACAGGAAGAGGTGTTGTCCTGGCCCGTTGTGACATCCTACTAGAAAGTCGGCCATTATAAGAGATAATAAATGCTAAAATGGATAAAAATCGGCTAAGAATTGTTAACAACAAAATGATTTTGCTAATATTCGAAATACTTGTACAAAGCCTATGATTTATTTGAGTACTCACTGTTTAGTTATTTTCCTTACAGCACAGTCCTTTATTGCTAGCATGAATTAGTTGGTTATGTTGGCATTATAAGATGGGTAAATTGTGACCATAAAGGGATGCACATAGTCAGCAATAATACTCAGATCGGCTTTAGCATTCAAGTAATTCTGAACTGGTACTAAATGTGTGCCAACAAGAATACATTCCCCACACCATTACAACACCACCACCAGTCTGAATTGTTGACCCAAGGCAGGTTGAGTCCATGGATTCACGCTGCTGATGCCAAATTCTGATCCCACCATCAAGTCACAAGAGAAATCAAGATTCATCAGACCAGCTGTCTGGTTATGGTGAACCTGATCCCTGCTGTAGCCTCAGATTCCTGTTCTCAGCTAATAGGAGTGGAGTTGTAGCCCATCCACCTCAAGATTTGACATGTTGTGCCTTCTGAGATGCTTTTCTGCTTCCCATGGCTGTAAAGAGTGGTTGGGTTACCATAGCCTTCCTGTCACCTTGAGCCTATCTGGTCGTTCTCCTTTGCCATCCTCCTCTCTCATCAACAAGGAATTTCCGCCTGCCTGTGTAAACTCTAAAGACTGCTGTGTTATATGTGAAAATCCCAGGAGCTTAGCAGGCATTCGGAAGCACTTAGCAGTGGAACTTATCAGGTATTCGGAAATACTCAAACCAGCCCAAGCATGATGTCTGATGATGTAAACATTAACAGAAGAAGTTGCATTGGGTTGTTGCTACATGACTGTCTGTTTGACTGAGCTAATTTATCAAAGTGCTACCTCACTAACCATTAATTATCGTCAATGCAAAAATACGACATTATGACATTTCCTTCTGTACCAGCTCTTCTTAGTGACAGTATCAATGCACATGCTCGTAAACAACATGTTCTTAGAAGACTAATGTTGCTTCTTAGAATTAACTCCTTAATCACACACTAGAGTTTCGGATAGACCGAGTACATCAGGGACCGAGTGTCTCCACCGCCTGACTGCCTCTAATCAAACACTGCAAACCTCACAGCTCACAGCGAATCCATAACATTGTGTACTTCAGGACTGTGTGATACTGAATGAGAGAACTAATTAGAAAAATAAAAACAGTACTTTGACAGAGGATCTTGATGTTCAACCAGCCTCAATACCAACTCTCAATGGGACTAATCACTTGATCTTCATTAAAATCACTTCAGTGTTACTCTGACGCAGTGTTACTATTAGCACACGGAGTTTACATAAAGCAACACGATCAAATAACATAACCATAGAATAATTTAATTTCATTCATGCTACAGTGCTGCTGAATGTTAGCACTTTGTAACAGATTGAGGTATTGTGCATCTTTGGGGTTTTTTGGGATACAAGTTTGTGGTTTCTTCGCAAAAATATGAAAAGCTGCATTTTCTTGGTCTTATTATATTTAACAGAAGAGGAAAAAAAGAGGCTGCTGAGAGGATGATGGTTTATACCTGTTAGAACGTACGTGTTAACAGGAACTAAATTGTTTTGCAGACTTTCCATAACATTAAAAATAACTATAAATAGATAAAAATGACCATTCATTAACATTCATTAATATTCGTGCTATTCATTAATCCATTAAAAAAGGGTAGCACTGGTTGAATGAAGAACAAAAGCCCAGATGTTTTGGAATTTCCATGTAAATGTGCAGTTATTGTTTATTTAACTGTATGCATTCATAATCAGAAAAACAAAATCCTTTCTGGAAAACCAGCAATTCGTGCAAATGTAATTATCTTCAAAGGCATAGCTGTGTAACACCTTCGAAGCTGAGCTTGTGTATTTACACGAGCCAAAATTGAAGCTAATACAATATAAATGTTTAATTAAATAAGACACTTTAGTCTTATTTATCTGTAATAGTAGCTGGATATAATCCGTACGTGCAAATACACAATTATTGGAGACTATGTATTTTTTTATATCCCACTTAATTGCACGTCATCAACCACACCTTTTGACAGAACAGCTCCTGTTCCATCTGTAAAAAATCTATGGAAATGTCTTTTTGCCTTCTGGTTAGAATCAGGTAGAGTTGCCCAGCTGCCAGCCAACCACCTGAGCAAATAACTCTAAAGACGTGTTATGAAGACGTGTGCGGAAGTCGTGTGCTGAAGACGTGTGCGGACGTCGTGTGCTGAAGACGTGTGCTGGTCATTTGTTCCCTTTTCACTACTGCAATTATGGATGGTCTTGCAAATACGGCTATTTTGTTGTTGTTCATGGCAGATGTGATGCTGTTGTTTTGGAAAATGAGTGCAAATTGATTCAGCGGTCTGTTCGGCACTAATGACTTACAAAGAAAACTGACTCGCCAAAGCAGAAAGACATTTGAGGAAAAAATTCAGAACTGAGCAGTATGGCTTGTAATGTGTCTATAGCAAGTGGTGCGACGGGAACAGGACTGCAAAAGTACTGATCTGATCCAGTATACTGAGAATTATATCACTGATATACAGAGGAGTTTTTCATTCATGTAAATCTTGACCTAAATATGGATGGAATATCGCAAATAAAGTTCTTCTAGCCACATATTAATGATTATTTCTGTGTCTATAGAGATTTCCCCTGACCAGATCACCGTTATTACCTTGTTTGTTCTTTTGTCATAGCAGAACAAGACAAGGAAGACAAGGAACAATTCCCTGAAGGAACAACAAGCACAGAACACCACAACAATAGTGTCTGAATGAGAGACGCAACTGCTATGTGAACACTACACATACTTCTAAAACACAAACGTAGCATTTTATCATGCTACCGGTCACAGGCTCACATAGCAAGGACTATAACATTGCTCAGAATTTCATTTCATGACTCAAAATATAAAACGACAATTTATTATTATTTTATGGTAATTGTTTTGTGACTCTATGACTGATGACTCTACATAGCATGTCCAGGAAATAACTTCCGACTTAGGGTTAGAATAACTTTCGAACTTCAGCAATACTTCATTAGCCGTGTAATTGTATTGGAACTTCATTCCCCCCAAAATAACAAGAGGTAGATTAAACTTTCATATAATCATGCTCATCTTTCGTAGCCTAATTTTCCAACATGTTTGTATCTTTTTCTGTGTTCGGTTATTACTACAGAGAAAATCTGTTCCCATTACTGCAGCACTGTCAAGCCAGTTTGTGTGATAATTACCTCAATCTGCTCTCCTCATTTTAAGTGTGTTCAACAACTGTGATCCATGCATTACAATGATGAAGAGTACAAAAATAAATGTACTATATATACCACGTACACTGTATACACAGTCCCCTCCAAAAGTACTGAAGTATTGGTTTGTGATCAAAAGATGAATATGAGATAGGTCAGAATTTGATATGTACATCTAGATGTGTTAAACAACTCAGAACGTGGCATCTTTTGTTTGAACCCACAGTTTTTTCAAGTGATCAAAAATATTGGAACACGTGGCTGACAGAGCTGTTTCTTGTTGCCCAGGTGTGTGCCCTGTTGGACTGATTGTTAGCCCCGAATGTCTAGTCTTGGTTTGAGGCCTGGGTTTTACCTATGAAGACTGCATTTGTTTGTTAAAAAGGATAAACCTACATAAAGACCAGAGAGTTGTCTGTGGGAGAAAAGAAAGCCATTTTAAAATTGAGAAAAGAAGGAAAATTATCCAGAGTCATTCCATAAGCGTTGGGCGTTGCCAATACAACAGTTTGCAATAACCTGAAAAAGAAAGAATGCCATGTTCCAAGTTGTTTACTCCATCTAGATATTAAATATCAGGAAATAAAATCTAGCCGTTCATACATATCTTTTGATCTCAAATGCAAATGGATTCAGTGTACCTGCTCTTGATACAATACCTTCAGAGAGGACTGTGTGTGTGTGTGTGTGTGTGTGTGTGTGTGTGTGTGTGTGTGTGTGTGTGTGTGTACGTATACATATGTGTGATTAGACCATGAGTTGCAACTACTATTCCTATTACTAGCTATTACTAATCTTATTACTATTCCTATTACTATTCAAGCTACTAAGATCAACAAATTAATAAGCTATAAACTTTCAGATAAGGCATTACCAAATAAAATGCCTGTGCACTTAGCCATTAAAACTTAAAGTGCAGATTATAGTCCCTAAACATTACACTCTATGCTATTAGGGTCTATGCTAATGTATGACACTGTATCAAGTAATCAAGGACACTGATAACTGATATTTGGGGCTGATATTTATTCACCATAAGTTTGATGTTTGCAGTTTGATAATTTACAAGAATTCAGTTAGAAACTTACATGAAGTCAACTTGAAGTTAAGTCAACTTAAATGAACTTAATGTTTAATACTAGAACGTTACAAAAAACAAAGTACTTTGAACCAAAACTTTGCAAAATCATACTGATGACGGTCGTCATCTCAAGGTATGTGTGTGAAAGTTGAGTGAATGAAATTACCTGAATGAGTGCATCGTGCTTTTTGCCAACTCTGTTATTTAACCTCTACCCGTTTTTACCTTCCCTCTCACTGTGAAAGGGAATGCAGGTGCTGCTTCATTCCTGCGTTTCACACAAACACCGAAAAGCATGTTTTTGATTTACTCGACATTACACATCTTACACATCTCTACCAAATCCAACAGCACTGCGGATGAGACGTAGAGACGGACTAGAGAAGTGTTATTCTTGATGCGTCATTCACGTTTTAAGCAATCCAATAATTCTGTGAGTGCTACACTGAGCCAGACTACAGACGTGTGTTCATTTTAGATATTTTTTTAGACATGCATTACATAACAAAAACCCTTTTATCTGCAATGAAACAAATTGAAGTGCTGAATGCTACATATTGGCTCCGATTATCAGTCGACCCCTAGATCTAACATCAGTATAGTCACAATATTTAGCATATGCACCTAATAAAGTGCTCACTCATTGAGTGTGTGAATCCTTCTATTTAAATTTGTTCATCAAAGAACAGAATAAATATTATTTTGTAGAATAACCTTAGCTTTAATAAAAACGATCTACATAAGTAATTACATTTTTTTAAGAAAAACATGATAAAAACATGCAACACTCACCACAGGTGAAAAAAGAAAATCCAGCAAGAACTTGCAAGAAATACAACACGAATAAAAATACACGAGGAAGTGGTACTTCAAAAACCAAGTTAATTGTAACAAAAGAAAAATGTAAGTAACATCTCAGTCTTTATATATTTACTTGTGTAAAATCCCCCCCCCCATTAATCCCCTTTACAATCATCTTACAAGTGCAATTCCTTTAAAAAAAAAAAAAGAGGCAAAACCTGGAATTGAGCTGGATCTTGTTTAAAACCAAAGTGCCTGTCACAAAAATTTCAGAACAATTTCGTACTCACTTCCATTTTCATACATCCTCATTTTTTTTTATTAGCTAAAAAAGTTCAAAAGTAGAGAAGATAAGTGCTAATTTAAGCTAAAAATACAAGTCTGTTTAATTTGGAATGAATAAATTTTGATTTGGTGACTCTTTTTTCGCTCCATTCATGATATAATTAAAAAAAATTCAACAGCATTGTGATTTTTGAGGGTTTTTTTTTTCATTATGGTGCATTAGGGACACTATAAAGCATATCTTGTGGACAGTATGCAACTGGAACATGTACTGGTGTCAAACTATCTATTAGATAGTGAAAATTTATATGCTTTCAAACGCAAAGGTGAATAGAAAAACATCTGGATTTGTGTTTTTGCCACACTTGTCACAATGCCACTGCTACTGTTGCTCTAGAGTCACAATAACACTGGCATTTTCACAGTGTACATGATTTCAAGAAGGTCCTGCATCACAGGGCCATACATGATAAATAAACACATAAAGCAATTAGTATAAGAATCAGTATAGTAAATTACTTAATTAATGGACAAATAGTTCATTTTAAATATCCAGGTTTTTGTTTTGCTTTTTTAATATAGTCACAAGAACTAGTCCATATTTGCCAAAACAGTTCCTAAGCAGTACAGAATTTTTTTTTTTGCAATAAAGTGCAATAAAAATAAACATATATTTTATTAAGTAAATACAGTTTCGAGCACAATTTCCTTGGGCTCGTTTTAATACCGTACAAATGGAAGTTTAAGAAACACGCAATGTGGTAAGAATGTTTAAGACCGGTGTAGTTTCGCAAACATACCGCGTGGCTCTGCACGACTCTAGGTTAAGCCCCGCCCCCTGCCTCACCAGCCCCTCCCCGTTCCCTTGCCGGGTACT
>JAQQZX010000018.1:10544312-10562071 GCA_030068355.1 Notoglanidium maculatum | reverse complement strand
CAACAGTCCATCATTACTTTAAGACATGAAGTGTATTCTAAGTAATAAAAATAAAGAAAAAAACATTGAATTAGAAGATGTGTACAAACTTTTGACTGGTAGTGTATACATATATAAAATATATGACCTCTGAAATTGATTTCTGCCATGATTATATGGAGTTCACCAGGCCAGCACTGATACTGTTGCCTCCAAGACCACAGAATTTTAACTGCTCTGGATGTAGAACCTGTTAGGAATACATAAACTATCACTATCAGAAACAATATTATACATGTCCAGTTTTTATCGACCTAGGTAATGGGCCTAATGAAGCTAATTTAATTCCAAAGAGCTGAGAGGGTTCATTTGAATTGTCTGACATTAGTTAGTCACTCATTAATGGACAAATACAGTAGGCCCTTTTCTTCAATTATAGCCTAAGCTACTGACATACTGACACACTTATGAAATTGGTCTTTACCCAAAGCCCAACTTCGTCATGTCCTGAGAGTGCCTGCTGTTCATTCAGCGTCACTGTTTTTTATTCACTGTGTCACAGTGACCCACAAAATGGACATATGCAGTTCAGTACATGGCACAGTCGCTCACCCAATATTTCTGTCACTTTTGTACTTTATTTATCAAGGCTCCATGCTGTGACCTTTTGTCCATGCTATATGCTTTTCTTGATTTTTTTCTAGATATATGTAAGATGGAATAGGGTGCAATTTCGAGGGAGAATGAGTAAGAGTTGTTTGCTTCAGCAGAAAAAAGGTTATTGTGACACATAACATCTAAAATGTGGGACATTGTAGAAAGAAAGAAAGAAAGAAAGAAAGAAAGAAAGATAGAAAGATAGAAAGAATTTTTTAAGTATTAGACCTTGTTAATATGATATTCCAAATATATATATATATATATATGGAAATGGTATTATAATACACTCGTTACACAAAAAATGTTTTACCTGCACATGATTTTCTGTTAATTCCATAGAAATGTCTCTTCCGTATTCCCACAAGATTTATCTACTGACTCGAAACGTGCCTAGAATAGTGTCTGGAGTGACCTATCGGCCTTTCTGGTTTATCACTGAGTGCTTTGTGTGCTTTACTGATTCTCAATCCCAGTCCTGGGAATTTTTGTAACTTCGACACTGAACTTCTCATGGCTGAAACTGTTGCTTAGCAATTTGAAAAAGGGCAACACGAAAATGTACAAAAGTCTACCACCAACAGAGGGAGCCTTGCACCTTCTCATTGTCAGTTTGAACAGAACTCAATGTCAGATGTTATGACATTAGATTCCCACTGTGTTGTGGCACATTCTTGAAAATGTGAGAACAAAGAATGCTTGATGCAAACATGCGTCAGAATGAAGGGCAGCTTCATGGAAGGAACATTAAAGAAAAATTGAAATCTTTCATGTGCGAAAAATTGCCTCCCCTAGGTTTCTATTATTTAGAAGTTATTGTTCATATTTGGGTTCAGAAAGAACTAGAACAGTTAGCTTCATAAATAGTATTATGACTGTAGTACATACCAATTTATATAAAAAATTTAGTTAAGTTAATTGTTAAACAAGTTAATTGTTTGCTAGTAAACATTACCCCAGTATAACCATGACAAGCATTTGTCATTGGTCATTTGTCACCACACCACCTAACAATCATTCACTCCATATCAAATAACACACTACTCTTAGTACCAAGATTTTTGTAAGATTTTTGTAATTACCACCAATTACAAAATATTGTACTTTAATATATTAAAGGAGACATATTATGAAAAAAACTCACTTTTTTTATTGCTTGGGTGCCTGTATGCCTACCAAATCACAAACTCTGAAATAAGACAACCCAGTCACTTTTGAAAAGGCTGACTGGGTCAGAAAACATGTCATTCAACAAGCCATTCAGATTAGGCTCCTCTCCTTATGTCAAGAGGAAAGATCATGAGAATTAAACTGAAAATATGCCAATTTTCCTGAAGGTTATTGGCATTACTTGCTGTAGGATCCACAATACCAATTATATTAGTTTGTTAGTTGAATAATTGTAAGATGTACTTTATCTTTAACCCTCTGGGGTTGCCAATCCTGCTGGTAGGAAAAACAGAAATTTTGCCAAATGGTTTCAAAAACTCAAAAAATAACACCAGCAAAACCCAGAATGGTAATAGAAGAAAATGTGTTTTACATCCAGTTTATAAAAGATTTATTTTATTTTTATTTCTACATTGTGAAGACATATGTCAATTATAACAGGTACTTATTGAAAAATAGCAATGTCCATGTTCTGGCATTTGTTTACATGACAGAGATAATAAATATGAATATCTGGCACATAATTATGAAACATCCCCCTAGTGTCCAAAATGTGTCAGTAGCTGTCTGCTCTCATCCCCTAGTGAGTGTTCTTTGTAGTGAACACTATAAAGTGAGTGAATTAGTGAGTGTCAAGTGGACGATCTGAATAGAGCATGAGTGTTGAATAGCCGCAGCAACGCAATCGCTGGTTTAATTTGGATCTGGAGTCCCATCTCATCTGCTGTGCCGCCTGTTGAATTGTGTATGCAGGCTACTAGTTGCCATGGCATCACGAAGCTGTTCTCGTGTCGGCACACAGGAGACAGGGATGGAGTGAGAAGTAGCTCATTATCATTTAAAGGAACAATCACTCAAACTGGCTGTTCTGAACAGGGCTGTTTAGACAGGGTGAGAAGGATGCTGTGGTGCTTTATCCTTGTGAAAATTTTGACCAAAGCATGTGAGAAACATTTCATTAAGACCACAGGGAACTGTGTCAAAAGACTTGTGGAAAAGATCTATGTCCCCTTTAATTGCTTATGCTGCCTTAAGCAAGAAACACTTCTAGCTCCTTCTGTTACAGAGGTTAAGCTTCATTTTTGGTTCTTAATACACTTGCATGTATTACGAGAGCAAAACATATTCACATATATCCACGGAATGAACACAATAATCACCATAAAAGGATGTTATTGCACACATATTTTGAGATAAGGCTATAGCCTGGTCTGTTCACAGGCTTTTTGAAGACTTTGGGGAAAATCTTTAAAACTGTTTTGGATATTTAGGATTTTTTAAATGAGATCTATCATATATGTATGTTTAATGTCAGGGAAACTTCAGGTCTGAGAAAAGCTTCTTTAAATAACCATAAATGCTGAAAGTAACAGTTCAACTTCTGGCAAATTCTGATGGCAACTTGCACAGGTGGCACTAATCTGGCTGCAGCTGCTTCGTCTTCCATTATAGCTAATTAGTTATAGCTAACTTATCTTACTGTTTTGGTTGTAGTTAGTTCATCTTACTATTTTGGTTGTAGTTAGCTTGTCTTACTGTTTTGGATGTAACTAGCTCAGCTTAGTGTTTTAGTTGTTACTAGCCAGCCGCAACATCACACATAACCCTTAAATTCATAAGTAGTGGAATTTGAGTGTTGAATTTTAAGTTCAACTGTAGTGGAAAACAATGAATCACAAAAACGCATCACTAACACGGTATCCAAATGAGTCAGCAGCAACAAGATAGTATCAGATTAGGTTTATGATTTCTGTGTGACCTTTTTTTTCCAAATGAATTTTGATCTATATATACAATGGAGATTTTAGCGTGGCACTAGAGAAATCTGACTCATACATTAACTGCGCATCTTACTGTAGGCCCTGCAGATGCCTATGTGAGGTCTAATACTTCTGTTAATACAAGAAAGTACTCTTGGGTAGAAATAAATAAGGAATGAATCAGAATGAAACTTTTGAAACATTTGATTATTACTAGGCCTGTTTTGTATTGTATAATTCTAAATTCATAATATATAAACAGCAAACATAATATTTGCCTAGATTTCAATACCTTTTTTGACTGTTGAACACTTCTCCCTAGTTTCACAGACCTGTAGATTTGTGATAGCATGCACTTCAGTGACAAAGAGGAAGTGTCATGGAAAGCATGTGTACTTTTGCTTGTAATACGTGACTAGAGTCAGTACCGTAATGTGGCAGACCACAGAAAACTTCACCATACTGACTGAAACATTGAGACACAGTAAAAGTTTTTTTCTTTTTTCTGCTTTACATGTAAGGTTTCTTGTTTCTGTGTCACCATTTATGTGATACTTCCATTTTGAGCCAGTTTAAAAACTGTTCTGAACTTCTAAGCTGTGAGAAAAGGAGAGTCAGCTGTGCAAAGTGGTAAGTCAACTTTTTTTAAAAAAAGTAAACACACACTAAAAAAGGGAAGATTACAAAACTGATTTAATTTTAGTTGGTGTTTTTTTATTTCAGTTGTTATTTTTTTAAATACAAAAAAAGGTATTGCAATGGGCAAGGCCTGTGTTCATCCAGGAAATCATGTTTGGGATGTGAAATGAAAGAGCTTGGACATTATCACTGTCAGATCAATATTATGTTACTAAATCTGTCAAGCAGGTGTATAATTTGCACTTATTTTAAGCCAAGAATGATCCATGTTACTGACAGGTCTGTTGTGGAGAGTTTCAACTGACAACTTCAACATGACATACTGCTGTCTAATAAGACTGAACAATTTGTTTAATAATGTCTGACAAGCGTGTGCAATGCTTCTGCCATTCTGCCATCAAATCATTAGTGAGTGTGTTAACCTTGGCAGTCTGGAGAAACGTGTTATAATGAGTGCTTATTTCTAGTTCATCCACCTAGAATGAGTGCAGCAGTTTAATTATAAAGTGTTTGAGCACCCAGTGAAACATAAAAAGGATGATATGCACAGTGTAATGCTGCATGACATCACATTGTTACACATTTTCTTCCACCGCAGAAGTAAACGAAATCGCGCCAATTTCCAGTTAATTTCACATAAACTGCAATGAGTTACAATGTATTCAGTACATGTTAATTTTACTTCCATCCTATGCTACTGTACAGTTTATAGTTTGTTTGCAACATGTCCTATTCAACCACTGAAGTAATCATTAAATAATGAGCTATGTAAACATGTTAAATCAGATAAAGCAAGAAACTGTCATTTGAAATGTAGGTTATACATGACAAGGGCAAGAATTTTTAGATTTACCTAGACCCAAAATTAGCTGCGGCCTTATTATTGAGGGGAAAATAACATAATATGCCATGCTGTAATAGGAAAATTAGTATATAACAAATTAGTCCCTGTTATCACTATTATGTCTGTGGTAACTATTATGTCTGTGGGGGTCTGTGGGGTTAAGACGTTGGACTAGTGATTGGAAGGTCGTGAGTTCAAATCCCAGCACCGCCAAGCTGCCACTGCTGGGCCCTTGAGCAAGGCCCTTAACCTTCACTGCTCACTTGTATAAAATAAGATGTATGTAAGTCGCTCTGGATAAGAGGGCGTCTGCCAAAAATGACATAAATAAATGTATGTCAGTTAGTGTTTTCCTCCAAGCATGTTCAGCTGCCCTATGACTTGAATGAGCAGCAGTTTAAAAAGATGGGGTGGCTCACAGGTTGGTAGCTGTCATGTCATGTCATAGTCACCATGGGAATGCTTCCCATCTTTCCAAAATTTTAGTCTTTAAGGACTATAATTTAAATCTAAAGCTAAAATCTAAAGAGTGGACAAAAAAAAGACTGTAACACTGCAAGTCATAGCCATGGGTGGAAAGTAACAAACAATATGTACTCTAGTTCCAGTATTTTTATAAGTATAAATAAATAAATTAAAATACATTTACTTTTACTTGGGTTATTAAAAAAATAATAATAATAAATCAAACATATTCAACTTCACTACATTTCTTTAAGATCACCATTACAAAGTAAAAAAAAAAAGACTGCAAGTCAGTTAAAAGACAATATGTGCAAATGTTAAATAATTCAATTCCCAAATCAAAATAAAGAGGTTTCCTGATGAAACTTCATTGCTCAGTCTGCAGCAGCAGTTTCTGAGACAGTGGAGCCACATAAGCATCCCTGCACCAATTTGTGTGATAATCATCTGCAAACATTTTAGTCCATGAGGACCATGTCCACCTCTCTTTCCTATATGTGCTATATGGGGAGGGTCATACTAGCTAGTGGGTGGGATTAGCAACAACTAAATGGGAAGAAAATGGGGCATGACAAGGTGTGATCAGCTGCTGTACTTAAACATTATCATCTTAGAAAGTCATCACAATGTATTTTGACATAATTAAGAATGGAGGGAAAACTAAACAGTGCAGTGCAATGTTTATTTCCTTGGTGTTTTAATTCCTTATTTCATTAAAATTGGTCCAGTTGCCATTTATGCCAGTACTCTTTTCTTGGTAGCTTGGTCTTATATGATGTTTACTTAGCTGACAGGTTCTTGACTACTTTCATTTGTTCTTTCCTCTGGTGTCTTTGTCACAGGTGATGATGTTTAACTGCAGTTTGGCGCCAAATGGGTCTGAACCGGGTCTTACTATTTTCCAGCGCGTGGCCTACACGCCTGTGTTCATTTTAGGCCTCATCCTGAATTCGTTAGCCTTGTGGCGCTTCATGCGCACCCCCAAGTGGACAGACACTCACATCTTCATGCTCAACCTCCTGCTCTCAGACCTCTTACTGACCCTTTTCCTGCCCTTCCGCATATTCGAGACCTACAGCCCTATGAATGTAACGCGTTTCTGTACATTCCTGATATGTGTACATTACAGCAACATGTATGTTAGCATCTTTACGATCACAGCCATCAGCATGCATCGTTACATGGCTGTCAGCTTCACCATGCGAAAAACCTCAGGCACCTCAGCGGCCAGAAAGAAGACAACAAGTGGGATTTGTGCATTTATTTGGCTGATAGTCATAACACTCTGCATAACTTTCAGTCAAAACATGGACCCAAACAAGCTGAAGACATGCTATGAGCGCAATGGATACTGCCAGATGAACTATGGGTTCTTACTGGTTCTGGAAATTCTTGGGTATCTTCTGCCAATAGTCATCATCATAACTTGTTCAACACAAGCAATCTTGATAGTGCTAAAATCGTTAAAGGACATCCGTCAGCACACAGAGGAGGAAATTATTGACAAAAGGAAAAGCATAGTGGCCATAGTCACAGCAAACATGATTGTTTTCATTGTGTGCTTTACCCCGATTCATGCTGGTTATTTACTGAGATACATTTTTAAAGAAGTTAGGGTTGTTCATATCTTTTATGATGTCTCTGAGTGGTTAGCAACAACAAATTGCTGCCTGGATTCTGTGGGTTATTATTTTTTGTTGAAAAAAGTTTTCAGAGACAAGAGATAGCATATGACCCTAGCTTGCTATAATAATAATAATAATAATAATAATAATAATAATAATAATAATATAACACTTTTCAAATATTCAAGACTAGCAGGAAGAAGAAAAGGAAAACTGTTAAAAGTTGATACCATTCTGATCTCATTCACCACTTGTAGTGACCAAACTGGGGTTATCATGTTGCGCCCTGAAATACACGAACATGTGAAGGACTACAGACATGAAAATGAATTGTTCATGTGAAAATTACATCTGAATAAAATGAAACAAAATCCACTAAATAATAATAATAAAAAAAAACATGGCCTACATCTGAAAAATAAACATGTAAAAATAAATGATTAGTGTGAAAACAAATCCTGTGTAAAACCAAAACCACACGCTCTACAAGTGAAAAGTGTACTGCATATGAAACATGTAACTTTTGTATGTGAATCATATGATTCGTGTGAAGTTCATGTAACGTTTTTCATAAGGGTTGGCAACAATTCACATTTATGTAACTTACATGTATATCATTTATACAACTGACCAGTTGAGGGTTAAAGCCCTGGCTCAAGGACCCAGCAGTGGTAGCTTGGCTTGAACTCCTAATCTATAGTCCAACTTCTTAACCAGTGAGCTATCACTGCCACAAAACTAATATTGTTGTACTGCATATTGCTGCTCTAAGGTGGAGCTTAAAAGGGGGAAGAAACTCCTTGGCTTTTGTTTCGTTAAACTAGATCAATTATATAGTACACCAGCAATGTAAATGTATTTTTATGTACAGGTTAATATAGATCTGGTTCGCAAATTATATTAAACTAATTACCAAGATGGAAATTTGTTGAACCAGAGCAAATTAGAGGAAGCTATGCAGCTCGTCACAATATCCGTTGTAATTGAACTTATGTGGTCAACGTGTATTTATAGGCTTTTGTCATGTCACACTCTTTTGTGTTGACAGTTCTACCACTTTTGTGACTTACTCGTTGCTTCTCTTACATGCTTCCATTTCACAATAATTTTAGTCACCTTTGATAGTGCAGATCTAGTATTGCAGAAAATGTGGCATCCTATGACATTGCCACATTTAAAGTCACTGAACTCTTCACTATTGCCGGTGGTTGTGTAGGTATGTGCTTGATTTTATGAACCTGTTAGCAATGAGTGTGTCTGGAGCACTCGAGACCAATCATGAGGAGGGTTGTCCACATACTTTTGGACCTATAGTGTATATTTAATGTTAAGAAACATGAAGTGTTCTTTTCATTTCACTTGAAATGAATTAAATTCATTTTAATGTTTGTATTCTGCTATCTAATAAAGACATTATTTATGTAATGCATTAAATAATCACCTATAATAATGAATAGCATCATTGCTTCATTTGTATTATAAATTAAATTATTGACAAAAAAAAAAAAAGAACAATAAAATAATTATATTTAGTAACAGTCTGCCCTCTTGTGGTCATTTGCTTGATTACAACTCTCCAGGTCATTGGCATGGCTGAATTTGAGTTGCCTGAGAGAGTGTTGGATAAAGGTAGAAAAAAAGACAAAAATATGGTTTGTCAAAAATAATAAAGTTAAAATAATAAAGACAAAAATAAAGTTTGGGTTTTTTTTTGGTTCATGCCCTTTTGAAAACATTTATTTCACTTAACTTTGCTACTGTTTCCACAGCACAGTTCACTTATTACAATGAGGAATTCATTTTACAGCCTCCTAATAGACTTAATGTTGTTGTGGTCATCAAAAATGCCATACTTTCAGACATTCTTAAACACTACATACCTAATAAATAATTAACTACAGCACTTGCACTTAATGTACACTGAACAAACACAGCAAATAAAAATTGTTTATTTATGTTGAAATGTACTGTATACACTCACTGACTCACTTTAATAGGAGCACTTGCACAAATGATTTATTAATTTATGCAGTTATCCAATCAGCCCATCATGTGTCAGCAGCACAAAAGAAAAAAATGTGCAGATACAGATCAGTTAATGTTCACATCAAACATCAGAATGGGGGAAATGCGATCTCACTGACTGTGGTTACTCTTTCCAACCACTTTTTATAACTATGTTAGCTACCAACATTGGTCCAAGGAAGGTATCTGGTGGACCAGTGACAGGGTCATGGGCACCCAAAGCTCGTTGATGTGCATGGGGAGCAAAGGCTAGCCTATCTGGTCTGATACCACAGAAGAGCTACTGTAGCACAAATTGCTAAAAAAAAAAAAAAAAAGAAGTTAATGCTGGCCTGGCTATGATAGGAAGGCATCAGAACCCCTTGCAGCTTGCTGTGTATGGGGCTGCGTAGCAGCAGACTGGTCAGATTGCCCATGCTGACCCCTGTCCACTGCCAATAGGGCCTACATTGTGCACGTGAGCATCAGAACTGGACCATGGAGCAATGGAAGAAGGTGGCATGTTCTGATGAATCATGTTTTACATAATGTGGATGTGTGCGTCACTTACCTGGGGAAGAGATGGCACCAGGATGCACTATACGAAGAAGGCAAGTCGGTGAAATCAGTGTGATGCGCTGGGTAATGTTCTGCTGGGTTACTTGGGCATTCATGTGGATGTTATTTTGACACGTATCTCCTACCTAAACATTGCTGCAGACTAAATACACCCCTTCACGGCAACGGTATTCCCTAATGGCAGTGGTCTCTTTTAGCAGGATAATGCACTCTGCCACACTGCAAAAATGATTCAGAAATGGTTTGAGGAACATGACAAAGAGTTCAAGGTGTTGACTTGGCCTCCAACTTCCCCAGATCTCGAGCATCTGTGAGATGTGCTGGACAAACAAGTCAGATCCATGGAGACTCCACCTCACAATTTACAGGACTTAAAGGATCTGCTGCTAACGGCTTGGTGTCAGATATCACAGCACACCTTCAGAGGTTTTGGAGACCATGCCTCGATGGGTCAGAGCTGTTTTGGTGGCACAAGGGGGACGTGCACAGTATTAGACAGGTGGTTTTAATGTCATGGCTGACTGGTGTATTAGTGGTTGTAATATGAGCAACCATATAACTGTTGTATTATGTATTTCTTCCTAGATATAAATTCGTCCTCTATGTATATTATTATAAACATTTACATTTATTGCGCAGAAGGTAACTGGAAAATAACGTTGGTCTACCAGCTTGAACTTGTCTGTGTTTCGGCTGCTAGTAACTAATCAGACCTAGATTAATTTTCCAGTAGTTACTGTTTGTAATATGATGGTAAGTGATTAGCTACGGTAAATTGTGAGAATGAGTGTCCATTGCGTCCTGTGATTATGACCTGCCATGTCATCCATGGTGTATTCCCGCTTTACACCCAGCATTCCTGGGATATGATTTCCTGCAACCCCGACCACAATCAGGTGACTGTAGATCAATAAATGCACATTTGGTAACTGAAATCATACACCCTTTTGATCTACATGTTTTTAGAAAGTAAAGTACATTTGAATCAGCTGAAGCTATTATATTAATGCTAAATTGTTTTCCATGTCTTTATTAGTGTTAAGCTTGTTCGTAAACCTGGACTGTACAGACAGCAGATTGATTGTGAAGGCTAAAAATGAAACCAAACCCACCTCAGCTGTCATTTCATACAGAATATATTCGCATTCCTTTAGCTAAACTATTTCCAGTAAGAATATTACAGAAAATGTGCTAACGAAGGCTAGATGTCCTTGCCCTAAACTCTTAATAATGAGGTCCATTTTGTAAAACATGATGCTTTAACAGAATATTTGCATAATGGAAAAAGACTATATCTCAATACGTGACTGATTTTTCTTTCCATGGTTAATGGGAGATGGAATAATGGGCTAATGATAGAGTGATGCTTTGCCTAGTGAATGGAATAATGGAAAGTTATCATTGTGACTCAAAGTTCTAATTCTGATGTCCTTTTCTCTTTCTTCAAACAAAGGCTTAATATACCAAAAAGAAACAGCAAAAACAGGGAGTTTATATGCAGACCACGTAACACCGGATCGGACAAGTCAAACATTGTTTGTGTTAATTACGTGTTGCATGAATAACACCGATCTGATTAGTTGGATGTGACGATCTTTCAAAACAGCACCACTTTCTATTCCTTAGCAATCACAGTCATGCTGCTATGGTGACGAAGATCTCCATAGCAACAGAGATGCTCACTCTTGTCCTGTAGTGGCCTCCGTTCACCACTCAGTGTCATCCTGATGCACACAGATTCAGTCTTTTCAGGTAGTATCCTGCTAAAGTGTCAAAAATGCCTAAATTTCAAAAAGATTTTTAAATCATTCGCACAAGACACACAAAAATCAACAATCCATTGTGTTTATTAGAATGATAAAATATCCATGTCGATTTACAGATCAAAATAAGTCTGTGCACGCGAACATTTTGAGTAGTGTGTGTGTGTATATGTATGTGTGTATAATTGAGAGAAGTGTATACACAGGTGATTTTTTTTAATACAAAAAAAAAAAAACCCATTTGCCTTGTACACTTGCATACATGTATCTTCTGTACACATGGATGAGAAAACAAGCTCAAGTGCTGCTTCAAATGTCACTATTTCATCTATGTACAATTCTTTTAGTCACCTTTCAGACCATTTTTGTCCCTTCAGTCTGAAATGTCACTCAATTGAGTCATCCAAAATTAGAAAAAAAGGAACGAACGAGGAAAAGGTTTTTCTTCATCTCTCAGGAAAATGTAGTTCAAAGTTCCTTGGTTCAAATCAACACCGGATGATTCAGACATTGCTTAGAAAAAAAAAATCCTTCTGTCACATGGTTGAGTAAACTAGCCGTCATTTCAGATCTCAAAAATAAAACGCTCTTGTGCTTATATATACAGTAGTGTTATTGATTTATGATCAGGGTTCATCGCTGTGCCTTCCCGGAGTGACAGACAGTGCCTTGTGTTGAGGTAACGAGATGGCAGTTGTGGTAAAGGCCGGCTGAACAGATTTACCATACAACAGCACTTCTACCTTCAAAGTACACAAAAGGAAGTAAACACACTGGTTACATGATGACAGAAATACACTCCTAACTTGCGAAAAGTTTGAAAGAAATGTCGGAACAATGCACTAGATTAATGACAAAGTCGATGCATTTTGATGCAAACAGCATCCTGTTGAATACAACGAAATATTGTGGCACTTCAAGTATGTTGTGTTGAAGAATTAATCCACAGAATCTTAGATGACATTTATGACAGACCTCATGACAGAACAGACCAGACAATAGCTTGCATTTGCTTTGCGATGGCACAGCCTGGGCGTGATTATTATTCAACCCAATCAAATATCATGGTTTTTGGTATTTCTTACTATTAACTTTACATTTTGAATTAGAGCAACTAAATTCTTTAATTAATGTCTTGCAAGTAACTGCTAGAATAATTTAAAACTGCCTTGTTAAAGGAGCAGTTTGTATTTTTGGCAGACCGGAAAAATATAAACAGAAGTCTAAAAAGAAAAACCTGGACATATCAATCGCATGGCAGTATTCTGAATCACAGTTTTTCTATGTGGTGTTTGATATTTTGTAATTATATTAGGTCTAGAAACACTTTTAAAATTGACATACTGTGCCTTTAAGAAGACCAAGTCGCACTTCAGTCATTCGGAAATACTAACTGATTTGATTTTCCCCTAATGAGTTTTGTTCTGTAAAAAAATCTGATCATATGTTTAAAATTTGTCTAGTGGTTTGGCTTTCAAGGACAACAGCTACTATTCCATCAAGGGACAGAGCTTATTTCTGGGTCAGAAAATAATAAATAGTAGCCTGAAATGTAAAACCTAGCAAGATGAACTGCTAGGTTGATGATGAAGTTTTGACTGATGAAGTTTTTTTCTAAATGCCTTTGATATTTCAGGTCCAGGAACACTTTTGAAAATGACATACTGCACCTTTAAGAGGAAACTTCAGCAGATTATGAATACTGATTGATCTGATTAGGGTTTTTTTTTCATAAAAAAAAAAAGTCCAGTTTAAAAATCTGATCATACCTTTAAATGTAAAATCTTTTCCCGATGCGATTTCATTATTCGTATCAGGTCACCACGATGTCAGCGGAATAATTATTTCAGATTTACTTATTAAGGAATACTGAACAGCTGTATATTCTCACATCTGTAGTTGCTAGAGTTGCACTACGTGATTATTTCATGAAAGCACGTGAAGTGACTGCAAATGCAGTACAAAGAATGGAACTACAGGTTCATGAACTTCTGACTTAAGAGTGAAGGATCACGGAGCGCTAGGTTCTATTTCCTGTATTTTAAGCCCAGCTTCTTTTGTAGGTTTATTATTGTGACTTGGGGCAATCACACACACATGAAACTCGTTCCAAATGAATTTATAATATGCTCCCTTAATCAGCCTTGGTCATGCTGCACGTGTGTGTGTGTGTGTGTGTGTGTGTGTGTGTGTGTGAAAAAGCTGAAAGCCAGCAATCCTTCCAGATGTATGTGAGCTTGAAGTAAATTTAATTTGTGTGTGTGTGAGCATACATTGTACTTTCACAGGTGAAGCATATGACAGTTTGTATTTGCGTATAATCCTCTGAGTGTGCGTGTGTGTGGTCGCACTCTCTTTAACCCTGGCCATATGGCTCCAATATCGCACATCTTTAAGGAATTAACCTTTAAAGAGTGGAACTAACCATGAATGCACCACAGTGAATCTTCTCCCCAGAAGCAGGACACTGAAAATGCAGGTGCTTTCTGTGAGTAAGTGTGTGTATGTGTGTGTGTGTGTGTGTGTGTGTGTGTGTGAAGAGTGTGTTTTTTTCTTAAAGCATGTTTGATTTCTGAACTTTTCAGTGAAAATACGTGGATTACATATGCATTATGCACATGCTGTTCTGTGTGAGTGTACTCCAGGAATTAAAGAAAAAAAAAACTTCATCATTTTTCAACTATTTCCTTCTCCATCTACTGCATATGTTTCTAGCATATTTGCAATCACCACAGAGAATAATTTAGAAATTATTTCCTGAAAAAAAAAAAGGCAAAAAAACAACGCTAACAAAACAGTTTACACCGAACTGACTTATACTAAGAGTGTAATGGCAGTTGTTGAACTCTGTCGATAGCTGTTTAAAATACGCACCTACGTATATTATGCAAATTGAAAACTGATGCTCTTACTGAAGGTATTGTGATAAGATAGACATGAGAGAATATCATTCCAAAGCTGTTTATATCGTTTTTATTCAATCTTCCTACACTGGAGCTACATGGTAAAAACTAATTCTGGTTATTTACCCAATGGTTTTGTGGCAGTCGTGCACAATCAGGCTGAAACTGAGGCACTTCTGTGTTTAACATGAGCTACACTGATTGTACTGGTATCACAAAAAAAAAAAAACCATCCCTTTTATTGACAGCTTCAATAACTGCCATTAGACTTCCATTATAAGTGAGTTGCCAGTAAAAAGTTTGTTCCTTTCTTACTTACAGCGAAAGGTTTTGTTTTACAATCATGTATAATACTTGCACATATGCCGCAGATGCAGTCCAGAGATATTAGGCTGCAGAAATTTTGTATGAATCCATTACTGTTTCTGTAGTCTTGTATAACATACAATGCCTCCTTTCTGCTCCCAAGCTGATAAAGCATACACACGCGACTAACTTGAATCTGAATCATCAATTTTGCTTCTTATGATGAACGAAAACACAGATCTTATTAATGAGACAAACACGGAACAAAGCAACCAACAAAATGGGTTATAATACAGTACAGGCTGAAGAGTCTCTGGAACACTCAATATTTAATGACATCTCACGCTAGTTAATCCAATCAGCGGTCCTCATTTGGCACAATTTTTCCCAGCTCCATTGCTTATTTGTCCCTCTCTTCCCTTGAGGAGATGAAGAGAGTTTAATTTCGTCTCTCTCCTTCTCTCAACGGCTTAGCTAAACTCAGCACAGCGAATATGTCTATGTAGTCTAAATAGTGTCCATATGAACAATCAGTTGAAGGTCAACACTGCTTTTTCTTTAGGACTGTTTGGTTTCAGTCCACAGTCCAGTTCAGAGCAGCTAATTCACTGTACAACTGTACACAAAAACATAAAACATTTGGGAGTTCAAACACCTCATTCACTTTCAGAGGGATTGCTTCCTCTGCAGGAGAAGAATTGCTTTAAATTCTGCACTTCCATTTTCACCCCCCTCTATGTATCGTCTCGATCTGTCTTCCTTGCTCTCTCTTTCTCTCTGTAGCATCGTCACACAGAAAATCTGAGTTAGCGGACGAACCGCGCTCATCCTCTCTCCCGTATTTTCCGCTCTGAAAACATGCACGCTTGCACGTGCAGTCAAGGAGACGCATTGCTCCCGTCTTCTTCTATATGTCCTGCCAGCGTGAATACTGCTGATGTGTGGCACTGCGTCGTGGGTCAGGAGCGGTGATGCTACTTAAAGTGAGTTCAACACTGTAAAACAAAAAGCAATTTATAAAACCAAAGAAAATGGGATAGGCTGAGGTATACACCACGGCTAGACTGCAGTGGGAATCGATGCCTCCGCGATGTCTCTGCCGACCCTCGCTGAAAATGTTTTATTACAACCAGCAGCTCAGAAATCCCCAGTGAACGAGAACACGCCAGCACATTCTCTAAATGATGAGCGAGAGAGAAAGAGAGAGAGAGTGTGTGCTTGGGAATAGATATGGACGTCATTAGCGCTGCTGCAGTCACAAATGCTGCAGTTTGTTGCTGTACTCTTGCTTCTGATGAAGGACCTGCGGTGTGGGTTAAGACACACAATACGACTGTGAAGGTGGACTGAGGAAGCTGTATGTATGTATGTGTGTGTGTTAGTCTGCACTCCTCTGCAGGAACTTCAGCTAAGAGGCAGAGAGAAGGCCATTTCCATTTCCAGTGATTGATCATAGCATGACAGAGGGATCCAGACAAGATCAAAAAGGGGCTCTGAAAGAGAGGGGAGAGAGAGACAGCAAGAAAAATGGAGAAAAACAGAAAGATGTTGGCCAGATCCTGCTGGCACTGCAGTAGCTCTGAAGCTTGAAGCTCTGCATGTTTTCTCCTTCACTGCTTCCTTCTTTTTCACAGATCTTTTCTTTTCCATTTTCTTCACTGGCCTGAAGGAGCACGCTCGCTGCCTCCCTTGCCCAGCAGGTGGCTGAAATCCGCCAGGTCCATGATGCCACGAGAGCCGTGCAGAACAGTGCGGGCGAGGCTAGCTGGATGCCCTGTGCCTGCAGCGTAGCGGTGTCCTGGGGTCGGCATGGCGTGGAAGACGTAGTTCTCGTGGGTCCAGCGTAGAGCCTCGCCGGTGTACTCCATCTGCGTGCTGGGCGCTGACACCACCCGCCTCCTGTCAGGTGAATCCTGAGGCGTCATCGGGTAGTTGTAGTCGCCTGCTGATTTGCGCAGCAACGTGCCTGGGCGTGTACCATGCTCACGGTACTTGGAGAGAGAAACATAGCGCTGGCGCTCGATGACATCTTCATGCCGCCTGTCACCAAGGAGCTTAGAGCTGAGGAAGATGGCGGAGGGTGGTGGCGGAGGACACTGGGTGCCTACCGAGTTCAGGAAGGTCTGGCTCTGGTCCCAGCACGAGCCTGAGTCAGAGAGGCGGAGCGAAGGCGCTGGGCGTTTCTGCTGCAGTGGAGTCTGCTCAGGTGTAGGGAGCAGTCCCGGGTCCAGATCCCCTGCCTTCGTCCAACCGTTGGGCATCACAAAGAGTGTTTCACCCTGAGGGTGCGGCCGATCTGTCACGCTCAGCACTGAGCCACTGGTGCTTGGCCCCAGCATGCTCCGCTCCTTTTCGCTCTTCCGCTGGCTGGCCGAGGAGGAAGATTCACTTCGAGAGCAATGGCGGTGTTTCTGGCTCATAATCCAGCACACGGCCAAGCCAGAGAGCGCCGCCCCAGTGGAGAACGCTGAAACAGCTGCCACCACCAGCAGGTTCAGAGTCACCAGGCTCTCTGGCTCGTCTGTGAAACTCTCATGCAGTAGACCTACAGACAGAGCAGGGAGACAGGAGAAACAACTGCATTGACCTTCATGCTTAATTAATGTCAGAATAACCCATCTTATTTACAGCAAGAACAGCATAAAAACGACTTTCCAAAATGGAGACTCAAAAACCTATTTTAGCCCCTGTCACGTTTATTCCATTTGCATTTAAAAAGCATACAGGAGTTTTTTTGGGAGACTGTTTCCATGAACATTAGCCACATTAAAATCCAGCCTGATAATCCGTTAATAATTGAACTGATTAATAACATCATTATATGTCTAAATTGGAAATAGATCCAAATGAAATTTCAATTTAAATGAAAAAGGTGGATAATCAGTTTAATAATCCATTAAATAGAAGAAATATTGCCATGCAAATAGTTTTGTGGGAGAACAAAGTTTATGTTACACAACATAAAAATTTTTCATTTGTTGCATGGTTGGAACGGTGGTGCGGTGGTTAGCACTGTCGCCTCACAGCAAGAAGGTCCTGGGTTCGATCCCCGGGTCACCCAGGGT
>JAQQZX010000018.1:10484124-10506347 GCA_030068355.1 Notoglanidium maculatum | reverse complement strand
GCTGGTTAAGATAATGCCAAAGATAGTGTGCAAAGCTGTCAATGAGGAAATGGTGGCTACTTGGAAGAATCTAAAATATGAAACGTGTTTTGTTTTTTTTTAACCATTTTTTGTTCCATATAGTTTTGATGTCTGCAATATTGTTCTACAATGTAGAAAATAGTCAAAATAAAAAAAAACCCTATGAATGAGTAGGTATGTGGAAACTTTTCACTGGTACTGTACATTAAAAAATATAACTCTTGTTAGTCCATGCTTCTCTTCTGTCTCTGTCTGGCTCGCTGTCCTTCTCACCCACCATCTACTACATAAATGACCTCCTGGCTTTCGGCTTGTGTTAGCGGCCAGCGCAGTGGGAGAAGACTGGCATGGCCAACATCATGTCATTGCTGCGCCAGTGCTGTGCTATCAACATGCCAACACCATTCTGTCTCTGTGCCAACACCACGGCATCAAAATACAGCTCCCATCAAAGTGTCTTTCACTCCGCAGGAGCTACAGGCTGCACAGGCTGAACAGCTGAGGAGAAACTGTGCTACCTGCTGTTCAAACTGACATTTGCCCAGAGCGAAATGCCTTCTAATGAACACCGTGCTCCTAAACCCGATCTTTGGAGTATCTCGGCAATATTAAATATTTAAAAAGAACTTTTCCACTATATTCTGCCATGTTCCCAGACAGCAAAAAACAGAGTATTGCGTCTAACGTCAAACCAATAGAAAACATTCAACTGCTTACAGGAAACCAGTTCAAAAACTTCTGCTGTTGGAAAAAAAGAAATAAGAGGAAAATATCATATGAGGAAAACAAAACCATACAACAGCCTCATGAGAACTAACATCAGTTATAGAAAATGTTCTCACTGTTCATACAAGGAATTTTTATCAGTTCTGCCAGAAAACTTCCCAAGACTGGTGTGCATCTGCAGCCGCAAATCTCATCCTACAGTCCACAAACTGCTTGACCCCTCTGGTGCAGAGGCAATGAGCCTTTCAATGGGTAGCTGCATGATTTTTGCCCGTTCATCCTTAATGGTCTGATGAAGTTGCTGTCTGTCGGCCATGGTCTAAACCTCAATATAACCAAAATGTAAGCTGTGCACAGATAACAAAAAGCATGCTCTGTATGTCTTTCCTGCCAATCTGCTCCAAACTCATCTGCAGTCGGGTGTGTGCTGGCTCCGCTCCTTAGTGTCTGGCGAGATAGCTCATGACATGGTTCTCTGCAGCATGCCAATGTCCCTCTCACTTGCACTTTGTGACATGGGTTGCCTTACTGAAAACGCAAGAAGTTCAGTGTGGGGTTTTTTTCCTTGTCGTTACTTAATTGCTGAATGAATGGCATTTAAATGTTGAACCTAAGATTAAGTAAAAGTGCACTCAATAAGCTGTTAAATGATTGTCGCAGTATTTTGCTGTACTAGTGGCGGATAAAGAGAAGAAGAGGATAAAGTGAAAAAAAAAAAGGAGCGACAAAAAGAAAAAAGAAGAGGAAGAAGCATAGCAACAACAAGAGCAAGAACAGGAAGACAAAAAAAGGAAATAAAGCGTACAGGAGAGGAAAAAGAAGAAGAAAAAAAGGCAAAGAAAATAAAGAAAAAATGAGAAGAAGAAAAAGAATCAGAACAAGAAGAACAACAGCAGTAACAACATGAGCAAGAACAAGAAGAAAATAAAGAAAAGACTGAGATGAATAGAAAGCAGAAGAAAAAAGGGAGAAAAAGAAAATAAATAGAAAATGAGAGGAGGAAGAAGAAGCAAATTAAAGAGAAGAAAATAAAGAAATAATAATAATAATATTAGTAATAATAATAAGAAGAAGAAGAAGAACAACAACAAGAGGACAAAAAAGTAAATAAAGAAAAAAATGAGAAGTAGAATAGAAAAAAGGAGGAACGGAAGAAGAAAAAGGAGAAAAAGAAAAGACAAAGAAAATGGGAAGAGGAAGAAGAACAACAGAAAGAAAAATTAGAAGAAAAAGAACAACAACAGCAGCAGCAACAAGAAGACAGAAAAGTAAATAAAGAAAAAATGAGAAAAAGAAGAATAGAAAAAAGGAGGACTAGAAGAAGGAAATGAAAAAGGACGAGAAGAGGATGCACAACATAGATGGGGAGAGAAAGAAGAGCAGAGGAAGCCCCATAAATCAGAGAGGCAAAAACCAGGAAAAAAGGAAACCTGTAATTTGAAATGTATGTACTTGACTGATTTTCTTGCATCAGAATCAAACCACCTGCATGACTCATCGGTTTTATAAGCCTCTGACTCCAGCTCACAGCTGACATTTCATGTCTGTGGAACGCCGAATGTCCCTCATCTTCCTCTCCGTCTCATCACTTAACGGCTATACAGAGACATCATAGCCATTTCCTTACAGCAGCACTGTGTGTACAACATTCATCTGCTTTAGTGCTATGGGAGATATGTCACACTTATGAAACAATACATTATACCTTTACTGCCATGGAACCACTTTGTGTAAGAGCAGCTCTCTTATTTCATGCTCATTTTAATACATTTCTCTCTCAGAGAGCGTTCCTAATGCGTCACGCCAGAATAGAACATTATTCTTAGTTTCCAAGGAGACGTTGTGATCTGGTGTAAAGTGCTGATCACTCGTGGCGGGTTGAGGTGTCACTCTGCCATTTTGGGGTCTTTGTAAGGTAGACCGGTTACTCCATGTCAGGATGAAATGAAAAAAATGTTATGTGGAATACGAAGTGGAGATTTTGTGAACCCAACTCACGTGGCTGATCTGCTGTTCATTCATCTCACATGAGACTGAATAGAATAAATGAGTGTTATTACAGAGTTAATGCTCTGACTATATACACCTTTTTTCCGATTCCCTCTCTCTCTTAAATGCATTCGCAATAAATAGCCTTATCAACAACATTAATATTCACTAGTATAAATGTTTAAAAAACATTTGTAAAGGTAAATTATTCCCACTAAGACAAAACTCTATAAATAAGCATTTATTATGTAGTTTCAGTAGCATATATTTATTAAAAATAGATGCATACTTCCTACAAAAATATATTTCTCAAGATATTTTACATATTGTAGTAGATGCAGCTGTAGCCTGCATCCTATTTACATTATGCACTAGTATGTCTCTGTATTATATGGAATTATTTATCTTAGAAATGCGTACTAAAATGAATACCGATAAAATATAACGGAAAATTATTCCTGTTCCACAAATGAGTATTTTAGTAGATGTTTTAGCGGATACGTTATTTTTTAGTAAATATTTGTAGTAAATATTAAATACTTTAGCGGGAATGTTTATTTTTAGCTGATATTTTACTAGGCATTTTGGTATTTTCTAATTAGAGCCTCATAAGTAAGGTTAAAAGAAAGAACTTCTCAAGGAGACTAATAGAACTGGCCACTGCTAATCGCTAAACCTTGAACTGAAATATCTTAAAAGAGAATCTATTTTTAAATAAATCCACAGTGAGACTAAAATATACTTTGAAGTATAAAAATGATATAAAAGTCTAACAACATAAATGCTCACGTGTGACTTACAGTACATGCGCAGACAGTGGTGAGTTTGGTGTGTGTACCTGTTGGGAGGAGTGGAGAAAACTCCTAAGATTATGTCTCTGCCGTGCATGCGTATGATCGGACTGGTGGACTGCAGCAGGTTGAAGTAGAAGTGCGAGTCTCCTGGAATAGAGCAGTTCAGTCTCGCCTTCAGAAACGACGTCCACTGCTTCTCTAACACACGCTGAGAGCCTCCCAGATCACCTTTACACACGCGCGCCACACGCGACACCATCACCTGTAACACACACACAGGCATTCATTCATACAGGCGCATGCACGGTAACACACAGGTTAAATAAGAATGTTTAATATGCACACAGCTCGAAGATACACAAAGTACACTTTCAGCAAAATGTTAAACCTATTGCCAGTTCTGTAAGTTTTACTTTTGCTCACCTTCTCCAAATAATTAAACTCCATCGCCATCTCTCTGAAGAAGAAGTAGATGTGAGGACCCCATTCTACTGCACTCACGAAATAGGGCTCTGAGGCAAACACAGACAGACAGCAGACACACACACACACACACACACACACACACACAGAGAGAGAGAGAATAGGATAAAGCCCGAATAATGACATTTTTTCTAGAATTGGAAGAAATAATTCACTAAAATTACATTTATATTAGGAATGAATGATTTGACAATATGATTTCATTATCTCAATGTCACAGTATGCTTTTCTGCAATTATTGTCATTATTATAAGTCCTCTTACAACAATGACCTAATCCACTTTTACTCAGAGTGACTGATTGGATGTTAAAATTTTCTCATTTGAGAATTTTTGTTTCTTTTTTTCCTCATTCGACTCACCGACTTCTTAAACGGCTTCGATTTGCACGTCTCGTCCACATACATTCTACGGTGCAGGAATTTTTGATACCTGGAACAGATATCTATCACGTTTCAATCGATCATGTTTTCTAGGTAATAATATATATATACTGTATATCAGACCGGCCCGTTTTCCGTTCATACAGCGCCATTCCTTTGGTCATAATTGATTAGTTTTATTTGTCTTCATTTATTTGCTTGTGTTGGCTCGCTTTCTTTATTTTTTTCATATATGTTAATTACGGCCATTAAAATAAAACAACTGGGTTTCACAAAAAGGTTCTCGATGGTACTCTTAGTCCCTGACCCAGTAACCTGACATGAGGATGTGCTCATTCTGAAGCTCTTCTGTAAGTTTCTCTGGATAAGGGAATATATAAAAATAAGCAATTAATACTCGACATATATTTCATATATAAGAATGCAGAATATAATCCTTGCCGTACTTGAGTCAGTTAATTCAAGGTTTCCATTAGCTAGTCTTCTTATGCTTACATTTACACACATGTATCATAGTATAAGAAAGAATTGTGTTTTCTGAATACCAAATGTCTTATGTACATGCACTTTACATATGAATCCATGGTACGAATTGTGACAAGTTTTCAGCCCGAGCTTTCTCAGATATGCTACTGAACAGACAGGTAAAAAGAAGGAGAAAGCAGAAAGACAGAGCTAAGAAGAGATGAAGGTCTAAAGATTATAATTTTAGTATAGACCAAGCGCAGAGTGAATTGAGGCAGCTGTGAAGACTTAACCTCTACCATTCTGTCTTCTCTAGTTGATCTTTTGTACACACTCTGCCTGTTTTCTTGAATAAATCTCATGACTCCAAAGAGACCTTCACGACAAACTCAGTCAGTAGGTCATCTGCATCTTTAAGTCTTTAAGTCTGAAAGCAATGCTGCAGAGCAGAAAGCAAGTTCTATTTTTGCTTTTATTCCCCTAAAGAATATGTACAAATAAGGTTTATTGCACCACAGGGCTGTTTATGGTTTATATTAATATATTCATTCTAATTTGTTAAAAACTCATTCACAGGGACGCTTGAAATGATCTAAACATAGTGTTATTGGTTTTTTTTTTTTTTCCAAATCTGACAAAGCTTTCTACAAGGAGATGGATATTTTACATTTATGGTTAACATTTATGAAAAGATTCTGCAATTTCAACACATTTAGCAGAACAGGAGAATCTTCAAAACAGAGGAATTTTCGGTGATAACTTTAACTAACAGATGGCACTGGATTTACATATTTAATTCAGCCTGTATTCTCATTATTTATGTCATTATCATGATAACAAATGTTATTTTCTGGTGATAACGAGTTATTAGTTTTGTTTTCTCATGATCCCGAGTTATTTTTGCCATTATCACGACTTCATGAAATATTGTTTTCCCGTGATAACAACATAATTTTCTTGAGATCTTGATATAAAGAAAGCCAGTTTTCCTGTGATCATGAGATACTTTTATTGAAATCTCAAGATCACAAAACTTGGTTTTCCCAAGACATTGACTATAATTCTGTGCAGCAATGTCAGAAGAGCAGGAATATATTGCTCATTGTTACGCTTCTGTTCAATCAAGGTCTGACACAGGCTGAAATAGCTTGTTGTCTTACCTTTACAAACAATGTTCACATGAGTGTATGTTATTTTAAAAAGTAGTTAGTAAAACTACAGCTTTATCTTTGGCACGATCAAAGTGAGCCGGATTTCCATCTTGACCTCAGCTCATCACTGACCACCTACGAGGCCCAGGGTGACTCGTAGACAACAGAGAGATGCAGATCTTCGGGATTACAGGTAAATTATATCGTTATTAAAACAGAAAAACAGAGTTGTTATTTTGAGAGCTTGAGAAAATTTTGTCACTATCCTGGGAAAACAATGTCGTTATGTCGTGATAATGATAAACAGAAATTATTTTCACAAGAAAACGGGCCAAATAAACAGTGAAAATTCGTGGTCTCTTAGGGCTTCTGTAAAAATAACAACGTGTCATTTATTAATAAATAAGAATTATAATCACTGGCAACCTGATGTGCTGAAAATAATGGACTTTAGGAATGTAACAAAGATGCTTGTTATTTTCCTAATAACACACCCCGTCATGTTTTATTCCTTACCTTGTGATTGTTACTTCCTCTTAAGGAGGTTTTAGGTCTGTAACATGCACAGTTTTGTCACTGTGTCATCAATTATGCCATCAGAAACAGCAAAAACATCTGATTATCTTACCTTTATCTTTCAAAATGTAATTATTAGGCATTGACCTGAATAAGTTGTCAGGTTAAAAGTAACTCGAACATGGACAAGAAACTGATTAGGTCACAAAATGATAAGTGCGGTAATTAGCCGATGTACCTCGAAACCACTTGGAATCGTGTTTGATGGTGCGGAGAGCAGGGCTATCTCCTAAACTCCGGTAGATGACTGCGTCGATAGCGAGGAAATCCGTCACGGTTCCCGTGAAGAGGTTACCCTCTGGGTCAAAGGTGAAAAGGCCAAGAGATCAATTACCAGAAGGAAAGCATAGTGCGTTTCACATCAATAGCGCTCCATAGAGGACTACAGGAATGTCACGCATCGCCTTCCCAAATCAATTCCCACTGTGTGTACAAACCTGCAAACAGGGCCACGTTGGCATGTTTGGGATCATATGGACACCTGGCCATTCCACTGATGGGCTCTCCTACCATTTCCAGAGTGTCTCTCTGCACACATGAATGCACACACAAACACACACACACACACACACACACACACACACACACAGACACAGACAGACATGCACACATCGGGAGCCATAAATAACACTCACTTGTTGACGGTTGCAGCAAACCACATACACGTCACACCCCATTTCCCAGAGCAGCTACCGTATCTCCAGGTGGTGGGAAATTGGGAATTGAGAGGGTGCAGGAAGAGGTCTATAAATAATCTCGAATATCTGACATCATACCTCATACTGACAACTCATCTACTGACTGGCTGACTAAAACACCCCATGTTCAGTATTTTATTTATTTCTTTTGTCACATCCTATTACTGCAGGTGCTTGGACCATGTGAATAAAGATGGAGTTTTATGCTTTTTATGTAAGACAAATAATGGAAGGATTTTGTTGTAAGCATGGCCTTAAAATACTACTAACACTCACTCCCTTATGCATTCACACTCTCTCACACATAAACCCACACACACACACACACACACACACACATATACATATAAAAGCAGCTTTCTATAACACCAGGCCAAAAAATTAGCTTTTTTTGAGATAAGATGTTCAAAGAAAGACTTTTTTTTAAGTCAGGAGAACAGTGATAGTAATATAAACCATGATTCAAAATCATCTGATAAAAATCTCATTATTCATATGACTGTGGTTCTCAGTGTGGAGTCTCAGGACCCCAAGGATCCATGGCATATAATTAGTGGGTCTGATATTTTATTAGTACTATCATTTCTAACCATGTGGTGGAGATCATTATCAACCTCTAGTGACGTTGTTATATACAGCGCTGTTGAATTCTCAAATCTGATTGGTCAGAAGGTGTTGACGCATTTTTTTGAATAACAGCATGGCTCAGAGAGTAGTGGTGCAAGGTCGATATGGCGAATTTTTCGGTGAGGAGATGTTTATTTAGCATTTTAGGAAGGAGTTTCCAATGTCAACATTTTGTAACAGACAGAGGTAAAGTTTCCAGGACAATGGGACTTTGGTTTCTTAAAATATAACTATAAATGGGTATAATGCATGACCTCGTTCTTTAATAAATAAAAATGTTGGCATTGGCAAATTGCTGTGGCGTAAGAGGAATAAAACACTTCAGAATATGTCATTATGGGAAATTGATCAACTCAGCGTGTCATGTTGTATTCCTTATGCTTTCATTTTATATTTGCAAAATCATAGAGATCTGAATCACTTTATTCCTATAAAAACTTAATAAGGGGAATATTATGATTAGAAGTGTGGGTAATGGCTGTATCATTTCCTTTTTACTTAATATGTATGAAATCAAATGAGGTTTACTCATTGCCTGTATTTATTGAAGTTCATACAACTTCAGGTCAAATGTAATTATTCTTGTTAGAATTGGAATTGATTGGTCATTTGACTTCAATCTAAATTTCAATAAATTTAAAAAACAAGTATAAATAGTATTCTAATTAATATAACTGCAATTTTAATGACAGTAGAACTGGGCTGTTTATACTATACAAAATGTTCTGAACCTGCATTTTAACTTACTGTGACAAGTGGTTTGGGTTTTGTGTGGAAAGTTCAGAAATGAAAAGCTCTAATGGCTGTAATAAGTTTAATAAGTAACAATGACGGTACACATTGATCTATTGTGTCTAAAATTTGAATAGCTGTCTTCTGATTATAAAATAAATGTGCACTGAGGTCATAAAATGAATTTCATGTCTACGCTGCAAGTTTGAGAACCCTTGACTCAATACTAGACTGACTATGCCCATTAAATTCTCAACACAGCCACATATTTGCTCAGTTTGACGCCCGTATGGATGGTATTCAGCTGTTCCTGAGGCGTTATGGGGCCACTCACGGTATAATTGGCGCACAGCGGGTTGAAGGCGTTGGTCCCACACACAAAAAGGCCGCCATGTTGATTCAGCAGTACCTTCATATAGTTACGACACTCCTCCTGGAGAGACGGAGACCAACAGAGAGAAAGTGAAAACAAAAAGGGGGGAGAAAAAGGAGAGGGATTTATAAGGACAGCAAATTTAGATTTGATGGATGAGACTACATGGAGACAGATATTTAAACAAGGTAATTTTTCTTAGCAGCACTTCCAGTTTTGTTTTGTTTTTTTAAATCCATGAATAGGCCCTGAAGTAGGCCTTACTGTGCAGCTCCACCACTGGGCTCATGATCAATCACTCATCAGTAGTTCATACGCGAACAATTTCCCCCACATTTTGGAACATTCTTGGACAATACTCAAGAACATTTATGGTGCATGTCTGCTTTTGATGGTAATGGAGGTAATTAAGAATTTGAACTCTCATTAGAGCTAAGCGTTGTAAAATGCTCCCATTAAAGCAAGCCAGGAGGTTACTAAAGAAACAAGACTGCACATTGAAGAGTTAGGAATGTTTTGGTTCATTGAAAGACACCTGTGAAGCCCTTTGAACAAGTTATGTGTATTTATCAAAAAGCACTGCAGAAGAGCCCCACTGTGAAGCTCCATGCTGGGGCCCACACTTCTCTTTGTCCATTGACTTTGGCATGGCCTCATGGTGTAGCTGAGCTCAGCAGGGCTGACACCGAGGGCAGATGTTCTAGGGAGATTAAGTGAAGTGCTGAGTACTAGGTTGGTGTTACATATGCTTGGCGTGCCCGTGTTTGACTGAACGGATATTTCTCTTTCCTGTGTTTCCGTGAGTGCACAAAGCTCTTATTCATACGACCTACCACATTCTTTAATATGATTCACATTTATTGCATTATATTCAAATAAACACATCAAATGCAGTAGTCATTGTAAAAGAAACATGTTTCTTTACCAATATGTCAGAAAACAAAGTTAGGTACAAGTCTCAAGAAACACATTAACTGCATCAGTAGTTATAAAAAGATGACAGCAATAAAATATGTGATTGCTAAGCGCAGACATGTTACCATGGAAATACAATATACATAGTCAGAGCAAAAAAAAATTAAACAACTGGATATTCAAATATATACCATAGAGTGCTTACGTATATAAAAGCGCAGGCTGTAACATGAACATTAATATTAATGCCTTCGTTCTAATACGTTATTGTTTCTATAGTAACAGCTCACACACTGGGACCTGTACGGTGGACGGTGGAGTCCCTGCTGATGAAGCATCTCTACAACATGATGCTACTACAACCATGCTTCACTGTGGGCGTGCTTTTATGATGAGCAGTGCTGTGTTTCCACCAAACATAGAGTTGTTCAGTTTGAGTCAAGTCAAGTTTCTGTTTCGTTTCTGATGAAAAAAACAAACGTCGTTGGATGTGCGTGCAGCCTTTTGGATGATACTGAAAAAATATCCACTCAGCAAGTGGATTTCCCACCAAATCCTCCTCTTGTTCAAAAGTTTTATCATGTAAATAGATGTAAAGACTTCACTCTAATAGCCTGCTAATTGCACCACAACATGACAAGGGGATACTGAACAAAGCTAGTCGCTCAATGCAGTTCCGCTTTCACAGGACTCTACATATTACAAGCAATAAATAACAAAGAACAATGGACCTATTTCACTCCGTGAGCTTTTGCTTTGCGTTTTATAAATCTACAGGAAATCAATGTGCAGTAATTGTAGGGCACAAACTTAGGCTCTACGTCAACAGACGATGTCACTGGATGTTTGGTTAGGTCCCAACCCAAGAAGCCTGTTTAAATCAAAACATAGATTTCCAGTTCAGATCGAAATCACCATCATTACTGTGAATGTCCTTTGAACCCTTCATTACGACTCAGTCCCTGAGGTCTATCCATCCTCTCACATCAACATACTTTTATCTCCTCATGCAGGCTAGGTTTCTAAGCAATTTTTTCCTCTCTGCCTTCTTACTCTTTCTCTCTGGAGTATGATTCTGTCTAATTCCCTCCTTTCTTCTTCTTTCTCATTTGCTTTGTCCCTCCTGACACATCATTGACAAAGCGCCACCTGTGCTATCTGGCAATGGGTCAAATCCCGCTCGCACAGCTTCTGCTCTCTCTCGCTCTCTCTCATGATCTTGCAGAATGAAAATTTGAGAAGACGAAAAAAATTCCAGAGAGAATAGAGTAGTGGTCGACTGGAGAAAAGAATATAAAAAGTGAAGTAATTATGATGTGTTTAATGCCCCTCGGCGTGCACGCACAGTCGCATGCATATTCTGTCGTTAATTTTATTTTCTACACATCAGACTATGCAAAAGTGTTAATCTTCCACCCACACATGTCCTTTGTGTAATTTCAGTTATTGATCACCTTTTATAAAATGGCACTGTCTTCAATATACTCAGCGCTTTTATTAAAATTTGTATGCTAGGTTTTGTCTGCATTGTTGACGAGGGCTTATGCCAATCAGAGAGGATGAGATAACCTTTGCCCTCTCAGACAGACAATAATAGCGGTACAGTTTGCGCTGCTAGGCGGTTTTGTTTGTCTATGGGTTTGTGAGTCTTATTAAGATATGTGTATGCGCAGGGTTCGGGGACCATTTGTATTCTGCTGAAGAAGGAGATTGCAGTGAAAAATGTATGTCCGTGTGTGTATCAGACTATTCACGACCAGAATAAACAGACATAGAAAGATATAGGAGCACGCATGTGTGTTTGCAACACAAGCTAGAATATTGAATTTCAATCTCCTTTATGAGAATGTGTCCACTAGGGTAAAGTAGCCAAAAGAATTTAATTGCCAGTGCAATTACTGAGAGAGCACTGGCACCAGGGAAGACAGTTCCCTGTATGTGTGTGTGTGTGTGTGTGTGTGTGTGTGTGTGTGTGTGTGTGTGTGTGTGTGTGTGTGTGGGCATTAGGCAAATAAAAAAATGTAGAAAAGGAGAGAGGATCTTTTCTTTTAAACACACAGAAATACATTTTGTGTGAGAAACTTAATATTAGTTGTACAAAGTTAGTTTATATGGGTAGACATAGCATTCACTAGATTACTGCCATGGCTAAGCTTTAATCAGAAACCACATTGAAGAGCTACACTAATCTGTGAAGGATTCATCTGTAGGTTCTCTTTCTCACACGGGGCATCAGTAATTCCGGGTCTACGCTTGTAAAGCTAGTTACTTAAGCAGTCTCATTAATAATGCATGGTTAAATTGGGTATATATTGAAATGTAGATGTAAATATTAAAGGCGCAGGCTCACACTTCATGGAACACAATACGCTGTTTTTATTTTAAAAAGCATGTCACCGCTACCTGTTAACCCTGTCTACAGCAAAACCTGCACATATTGACTGTTAGTGATCCCTTCAAAACCCATCTCGAACATTTTTTCTTTCAACGTGTCATATGTGGAAGCTTTGAATAAAACATGCCTCCTCTTTTCTTCCCTTCGCAGCTGCCCACGAGATTTGGGTCCGTTATACAGAATGACCATGTGAAAACCGAATGGATTGGGCAAAAGAATTTAAAATATAGATACTTTGACAAAATATCTTCAAGGTGCAGAGGATTGTGGGATTCTGAGCCAGCCCTTTAATGTATTTTACCCAGTGTTCAGATGTCTTCCTGCTTAAAAAAAAAGAGCTGTCTTTTTATTGATTTATTGTCGTGGAAAATAGTAAAAATAGTATACATTGCATTAGTGCAGGGAAAAGAGCTAAATGCTATCACGATTAATGCTATCTCTTTGCTGCGCTAAAAAAGCGGCAGTTATTTTGTGGTACGTTAAAAAGCCTATCGCAGCACAGCCAGTATCACGTACTGATCCATCAAGCTACGACTAGGAATAAATGTCTGGAACCAAAAATACAGCGCTGCTGAAAAATCCAGCTTGGTCTGACCATCTACCATCTGTCAAAACACAGGCCAAGCTGGGACGCTGGTAGAAAGGAAACAGTTTCTGAATTATTGCTACCATGCTACTTTGTAGAAGACTTATTTTGAAGGAAATAACTCTAGTAAGGCAATTAGAAAATCTTGAACATTTACTGATTAGTTTAGTCAAGTAGCTGAAAAATTATTTACCATCTGGCAAACATGCTCCGTGGTCATGGTCAGACCAAGCTGGATTTTAAGCAGTAAGACTGTTTTTCATGGTGGAGAAAAAAAAGCAACTGTATGAACTGTATCACCACACTGATCCAGAAGTCTCACTAAAAAACACATCCTTCTGGCCACTTTATCCTGTTATGATGTTACGGATTGGAACACAGGCTTACAGCAAAGCACCTACAATACTGGTACTGCCTGTATAAGGACAGAACCTATAAATCAATTTTTATATGTCTGTTTCTAAAATATTGCTGTTCAGTGATGGTTAACCAATGACCAAAACCAGTTTGATAAGAATAATAAAGAATTACCAATAATGTGTGCACTTTAAACCACACATACACATTTCAGAATCAACAAATGTGCTGCTGTGTCTACTCTAATTACATTAGATTACATACTGTATTAGTGTGTGTGTAGCTGATGGGAATCTCTTGGCTAGCTCTCGCCCCCGATGCCTCTAATAGACATTTACCTTAATGATAATTAACGCTAAGTGGCCTAAACAGGACTTTGGATTTTCTCTGACATACCATTAATACACTACGAACATCTTGCTGCTTACTCGTCATTGTTTCTATCGGCTCCTAAAGATCTCAAGGTCAGTGTGGGATGTGGAACTTCACATAGGATTACAAAGTCAACATAGAAGCAGGAAGAATCCATGGAAACGGTGTTCTTTCTGTGTCCCTGACGTTATGCTTTCTGCTCTTAGAGTCATGAGAAAAGAATGAGGAGTTTTCAAGAAAACAGACAGCGCCAACAGTTCTGTCACAGTGAACGATCCAGAGAAAATTAGAGACAGGAATGGATGGACAGAAAGGATGGAAAGACAGGCAGGAGAGAGAAATTGGCAAAAAGGTAACAAAAAACAGGAGTATAATGAGTGAGCAGCATGCAGGTGTGTGTCTGAAGTGTAAGGAGTGTGTATGTGTGTGTGTGTGTGTGGGGGGGGAGGTCTGGGTGTTGTAACAGGGAGGAATATCAGTATGCGTAGAGACAGGTCTCATTTGTAAGCTAGCTCTTGCGGAAAAATAATACACACCCCGGCTGGACATCAATCCTCACTGAAATCAATCCCATCAATCCCCTTGAAATGCACCTGTACGAAACCATGCTAGCTTCCCTCCCTGCGCTGGGGGAAGGCAAGTCTACCGCAATTAGCCTCTGAACTCTGAAGGAGAAGGAGAGATTTGTCTGGCGAAGATCAAAGAGAACAAACCAAGCATGTGTTTGAGCCCAGCGGATATTCATCAGCATCCTGATGCAATCGCACATAACCACGCGTATGCTTACGTGTTACAGTCAGGGGTTAGCGTCAGGAAATGAGCATCATCTCTGGAAGGTTCTGTAATCAAAAAACTTCATTTTCTGAGGATTCAATGATATGTATACATGAAAATATCAACGCTGTCATATGACATGTATTTAATACCGAAATCAATCAGCATACTTTTATTGACTCAAAGATAGAAAAAGAATGATATTTGATCAATAGATAAACTTTATTGACAAACCTTTTTATGGTAATGTACAATTCCTACATGTGTAATTACCCACGTAGCACTTTCTGTTTTCAATGTCTAAATTTCTGTAAATTCTATATAAATGTATACCGGCATTATATATAACATACGTAAACATCACAGTCTATTATAAAACCATATAATTCTGATTTGCCATGAACTTCAAATGATATTTTTGTGCTGTTTTGAGCCTTATCGTATTCTTATATCATGTACTTGTTCATTTCTGATCATAACGACTAAGTCTGATCATAATCACAAGAACTTCATTATCTAGAATCCAACACCATTCTGCTCAATTGATAAATGACAACAAATTTCTTTTTATCATTAAACAAATTGTCATATCCTTTTTATATACATTGTTGCTTCTTCACAGACTATTTGCTCCTTTTGAAAAAGATTTTTTATTGCTTCATTTAATTGGTAACAAATAGACGTTTCTAACACACTGTAAATATTATGATATTGACTATATCAGGTGTTAATATCAGTAAATAGTAACACTAGTACTAATAGTGACTCCATTAATATGTTTTACAAAAAACATGACCAACCTGTTTTACTTAGTGAAAAATAATCTCTCTTACACACCTTCGGTAACCGGGTTTACCCTGGTCAGGGTCATGGTGGCTCCAGAGCCTATCCTAGGAATACTGGGCCTGAGGTGGGAATGCACCTGGATGGGACACTAGTCCGTCACCGGACACCATGATATCGAGACCAGGCTACACGATAGTTTGTCTTTCATGATGATTAGGCAATCATAGTGCCATAAAATCTTGCCTTGTCTTGGTCTGGAGACTGCCAACACTACACGTTTGACCCCGACAAATCATTGTAAGACAGTCAAGAAATTGTCAGTCATAAAGAAGGAATGATAAGGAATATGTCATAGGAGTTGTCAAACTAGTTGAGAAAACACAAAAAATTCTCACATGCTAGACTTTCCATTTGGGGTGTCATGAGGCATCCCAGACACCACATTGCTGTTCTTCGATTATGTTACACTATAAGGCCCGTTCTTCATTCCCAATGTTCATATTCGGGCCCGACACTGGAAAACTGTCAGTCAAGACAAAATGGTGTTGAATTCATGTAGTCTGATTTCGGCATTAGCCAATCCACCTACTGACATGTTTCTGGGAGGTGGGATGAAACCAGCTACACACAGATAGGAACCCGAGTTTCAAACTCGGGACCCTGGAGATGTGAGCCTGCAACACTACCCGCTGTGCCATCAGTGAAGAATAATGAGAAGTGCAATTTACTAATGAAATAAATACCAACAGTTGGTAGTGGTGGAAGAGTTTTGGACCCCATTTATGTATTTTCCTCCTCATCTTTCTACTCAATAAAATGCCCACATCCCTTTAAACAGGAACAGTTTCACTGTCTAAAGGTAAACATTTCATCAGTATCAGCACAACTGATCAATTAACTAACAACAAAAAAAGACAAATCACTGGCCACAGCAGCATAGTTCTACTGTGTCAGGAGTTTAGCTGTTCTGAATACTGTACAGCTGAGCTGCGTATTCACCAGAGATCACTTAAGAGGTATTTGTCAGACTGGAATATACTCACACTGTTTATATGCACCAAGATACTTTTCTAAGGCATTTAGCAGCGTCACACGCCCACTGAGAAACATTTGCAAAGCACTTAACAGCGTTAAACACTCGCCTCATGTTTGCCCTTCATCCTGCAGATTCGGATGTCATTCTTATTGGATTCCCACGTTCGCTTCTGTAGAAGTGAAAGAAAGAGAATGATTCTCATATTCACACTGCAGTAGACAAAGACACACACACACACACACACATGTTAATGAGTCAGAAAGCATGTGTGTGTGTGAGGAAATAGGACTTACCTTGCTGTAGAACATCTCATCCCCTGTTACATGGTCCAGCTCCACACGGTAAAGGTCATCTCTGAAACACACACACACACACACACACTGTTCATCAGAAACAGTGCATAGAAGTCTCACTTCTTCTAAGAACCGCAATGGCAAGCCTTTTATTAGCAAAAAAGAGAAAGAGGTTGAAAACCATGAATCACTGGGGTAGTCGCTATATCACTAGACAAAAAAAATATCATATTATGATACTAGAAGACATTTTCATGATACATGCTATGTATCACATTTATGTTTATACTATAGCTATTATTATTGTTGTTGTTGTTATGAGTAGCATTTGTTAAACTATCTTTACCTTAATAATTTATATAGCACTTTTGATTTTAAGCCCACAAGCACATTCCATACACACACATAAATGTCTGATGAAGCACTTTAATGAAGTTCAATCTACAATAATGAATTAAATAATAACAAATCTATGACAATTGATACAAATCCTAAAAAAAATATTTACAAAGACACATAACTACAAATATGCCAGATATTACCTAGAAAACAAGTAGAAAAAATGTACAACGTACACCAATCAGCTGTAAGACTAAACAACTCTGTCCAATATTGTGCAGGTCCCCCGTGTGCTGCCAAAACTGACCCATTAAGGCATGGACTCCACACACCACTGAAGGTGCGCTGTGGTACGTATCTGTCATCAAGACATTAGCAGCAGATCCTTTAAGTCCTGTAAGTTGTGATTTGGGGCCACCATGGATTAGATTTGTTCGTCCAGCACATCTCACAGATGCTCAATCAGATTGAGATCTGAGGAATTTGGAGGCCAAGTCAACACCTTAAACTCTTTGTTCATGTTCCTCAAACCATTCCTGAACAATTTCTGCAGTGTGGCAGAGTGCATTATCCTGCTGAAAGAGGCCACTGCCATTAGGGAAAGCCATTGCCTTGAATGGGTGTTCTTGGTCTGTTACTGTTTAGGTAGGTGGTATGTTTCAAAGTAGCATCAACATGAATGCCAGGACCCAAGGTTTCCCATCAGAACATTGCCCAGAGCATCAAACTGCCCTTGCCGACTTGCCTTTTTCCTGCTGCATCCTGGTGCCATCTCTTTTCCAGGCCACGCACCCGGCTATCCACATGATGAAAAAGAAAACGTGACTCGTCAGACCACACCGCCTTCTTCCATTGCTCCTTGGTCCAGTTTGGATACTCATGTGCCCATTGAAGGTGCTTTCAGAGGTGGATAGGGGTCACTCTGACAGGCTGCAGCTACACAGTCCCATATGCAGCAAGCACAGTGTATTCGGACACCTTTCTATCACAGCCAGCATTAGCTTTTTCAGCAATTTGTGTTACAGTAGCTCTCCTGTGGGATCGGACCAGACGGGCTAGCCTTCGCTCCCTACATCAATAAGCTTTGGGCACCTATGACCCTGTCCTTGGTTTACCAGTAGTCCTTCCTTGGAGCACTTTTGATAGGTCCTAACCACTGCATATCAGGAACACCCCACAAGACCTGCTGTTTTGGAGATGCTCTGACCCAATTGTCTAGCCATCACAATTTGGCCCTTGTCAGACACTCAGATCTTTACACTTGCCCATTTTTCCTGCTTCAAACACAATAACTTTGAGAATTGATTGTTCACTTACTGCGTAATATCCTACTACTTGACAGGTGTCACTTGTTTATGGCTGATCAGTGTATATTTTGATGCCCAGTCAGCTACTTTTGACTGTGAGTAACAATGGAGACTGACATTGTACTGACAAGAGACTGACAAGTACTAATGATACCCGCATATCTCCTGGCCCTAACGCATACACATTCTTACCCAAAAGATGGTGTGACCAGGAAACAATCTACAATGCACTCACTTATACTCCAAGGTACAGGAGACCACTGCTTTAACTTAATAAAGCAGTCCAATGTTTTATGCATTAGTTATCAGTCTAGAAGGAAAGTGAATATTTTAAGTGACATTTTGGATACGACATAAAGTTAATGACAGCAATACACAGCATTAAGAAATCTATCCATTATCCGTGTGACATCTTAAAAGGGTGAATTAAAAAACTTAAGAACAGACTCTTTACTATGCTGTGGAACTGTGGGACCAATTATAACAGCTAGACCATTACCACAGAGCATTTACAGTTCCCAGTGTCAAACATGTCCTAAAAAGCTAATGAAATTGCTAAAACAGACTAGATATGATATACTCCCTCTTGGGATCGTTGAGAATAAATGTGGACTACTGAAGGAGTCATGAAATTGGCTCAATGTGCTCATTTTTAAAATCACAGTCTCATTTATGGCCAATATTCTGAGCATCAAAACCTGTTGAGGGAAAAAAGAAAAGAAAAAAAACTCCCATTTTCTGTCAAAGTGCTTTATGTAAGAAGCTATTTTCACAAAAGCCATTTTCAGAGTTACGCTAGCTGCTTGACTAGCCTTGCAGTTTGGTTTGCAATTTTAACATGGCTTGGTGACCAACATGTCTTATTGTTACATATTTCACTTAACAGTTTCATTCTTTCATTACAGAACCTGTGTTAGTGTTTCAGACACTCCTATACTGTTTGACTTGTTCTGGCTATTCCATTAACATAGCTTCCCTGGCATTACATACGGAATTATACGGTGGTCAAGAAAAGTATGAAACACATCAAAACAATATTATATTTTAAAGAATTCCTGATGCACACTCTTAGCAACCTTCTCAATCCAGGAAGCTTTTCTTAAAACTTCCCAAATAGACTAGACCTAATGTTCAAAATGAAAACTACATCCTTAGGACAACTATTCAGTTTTAAGTACAACCTTGGTCCAACATCTTTCTCTGTTTTGCTAACTACAGTTATCCTAGATTCAGTCAGACATTCATTCACAACTTGGCATAGCCAGTGCACCTACATGCATGTTTTAGGGAGGTGGGGAAAGAAGAGGAGAGAGTAAGCTGATAATAAACTGACCTCAGGATCAAACTGGGGAACTGTAGTTGTGAAGCTACTGTACCACCAGGACACCCAGTTATCCTTGATCATACACAGAATGTGGGAGGCTGCATTCTAGCTTAAATGATGTCCAATTTAGAAGGCAGAACTCTTTTGGCCAAATTTGAAAAGATCCTCTCACGTATCATTCTCAGTAAGATAAACCCCATAATTCTGTTCGGATGATAGACAGTTGCATAAAGAGACATCAATTTGGGTTGCATTTGCAGATGGAAGTCAGCTGTCATCTAAGGTAGACTACATTTAAATTCATCTAAAGTGTCTATCTCACTTTGAAAGACATAACTGACAGAACTGTCACTCTGGCTGATGAAAATAACTTACTTGCCTGTCATGCGGCAATAATAATAATAATAATAATAATAATAATAATAGTAGTAGTAGTAGTAGTAGGAAACACTTTCTTTTAAACTCCCTTAATTACCCGGTAAATATATGCTAAATTGTAGTACATTATTGCGTAACTACCACAGGTAAGAAGGAAAGTACATCCAAAATACTAAGAAAAAGCTCCAATATTACACTAACACTAGCCCTGACCCATTAAAAGAAATGGTTTCCATCATTTATCCAGTAAATATATGGTAAATTATAGTATATTATTGGGTAATTACCATAGGTATTAATTAGCTAGGTAAATACAGAGAAGGTACAGCTGAAATATTAGTGGAGATTTTTCTTAATATTCAAGCTGTAGTTTCTCTGTATTTACCTATCTGCTTATTACCTGTGGTAATTACCCAACAATATCCTATAATTTACAATATATTTACCAGATAAATGCTTAGTAATTAGAGGATCTTTGGATGATGTTCTTTACTGTTTTGATTAGCAGCCATAATTAAGTTTCTAAGTGTCCAGCCAATGTACATACTTAATAATCAATAAATGTGACATTCTAGCTAGCTAATTAGCCGTGCTGTTCAGCTCACTCTTCAGGTAGCATGAGAAGTCAGGAAGGATTTGCAAGTAAACAACTCCTTGAAGTTATGATGCATGACACTGATGAGTGTCCCAAAAGACATAACTGCCAAGGTTCCGTTGTTACCTAATCAGACAGGTACAGACTATGATTACTAACATGGCTGTCTTCAGAGACAAAGACAACAAGGTTGATGTTTTGGTCAGGGAGAATCACACCATTTTAACATCTAACCATGACGTTATATACTGTAAGTTTTATTATTTTACAACCACAATGCCTGATTCAATGTAGATCTAATATGCTGTTCATGGGATGCATTTTGTGTCTTTTCATGGAAGAACTTTCATCTTTCATGCATCTCTTATAGTGGTATCATGTCTTAGATATGTGCAACTCTGACTTTTGACTAAAGTGCATTTTCTTTCAGGATACAAGCTCGAGTGAGAAGCGGTATTATAAGTCCAGATCCACTATCTGACAGTTTAATGTAGCAACATGTCATGCTGAAGACTACTGTATTTCTGGCTATTTTTTGTAATTTCTCTAAAAAAACTATGAAATGGCTATTCAAGGCAAATATTAAATACGTAAGTGCTTTGTCAGCTTGTCCTTCAAACCATGGGAGGTTTTCTCCACACAAGAGTGCACCAAATTAACCAAAAACTTTTTGAAAAAAAGCATATTTTTATTAATTCAACAACATGAAAGCATGAAAATAGCCATCATCCCATGTATACATTACAGTTTTATGATCTTGATTTAGTATCTCCTGGCTTGAGTTAGTCATGTGCACAATTACCTATAGGCATAAAAAATAAAACGCTAAGTAACTGGATGTGCTGGATCAAGTGCTATTTTATAAGCGATATTGTTAAAGTAATCCAAAATGAAACTCCTGTTAGGTGTTTTTTTCAGCTTCTTGTTCATATATGTACATCTTGTTTATATATCATTGTATTAGTCTTTTTGATGTTTCATTTTTAAATTGTCTATTGCTTTTATTCTACATCATATTACATTTGACAGCAAAAAAAAATGTTATTTGCTTTTTCAATTTTTTGTGGGGGCAAATGGCAGGTGCTTGTGTTTAAAGGCAGCGGTCTAGACGTTTTTCAAAAACACCATCTCAGACTTAAGAAAAATATGACAACCTCAGAGATGCAAGGTAAACGCTGGAGATTTGCATAATCTGAATAGGGAACTCGGGAAATTGACTTTTTGTGTCTCTGAAAAAGAGTAACTTTCCTTGTGAAAAATACTGACGCAACTTTTGGACTTAAGTTGCCAACTTTGAATATGGCCCTATAGTATTACAGTGTTGGTTATGACTAATATAGCTGCGCTGTTCTTCCCGAAATTCATGAGGCTCCCAGCCTTGTGCATATTCCGTCCTAAGACCTCACACTTTCTGGAAGGTGTTAACCGGTTTCCGCCAGCTTTCCTGCCACTTCTAATCCTGCAACCCAAGTTGTAGTGTTTCTGCTGTCAGTAAGTAGACAAGAAGAGAGTGTTTTAGGAGAGTCGAGGGCAGGGGGCAAAGCCTGGCTTCCTAACCTTCCTTTCTAAAGGGTTTACCCTTCAGGCCCTGGTCTAAGCGGGAGCACATGTGAACTCTCCAGAGAGCTTAAAACCTCCTGTCAGCACTAGCTTTGAAGTGAATGTGGTGTATTTCTGACACTGCTTAAGACACCCGTTGGACAGAGTGCACACACACATACATAAATATAACCACACACACACACACAC
>JAQQZX010000018.1:10472917-10484024 GCA_030068355.1 Notoglanidium maculatum | reverse complement strand
TTCTGACACTGCTTAAGACACCCGTTGGACAGAGTGCACACACACATACATAAATATAACCACACACACACACACACACACACACATAGTGAAAGGAATAAAAAGCAGATGGGAAAAAATGACTCTCCGAGTGGATAATACCTCCTTTACATTATTGGATCCGGCGCTTATCACAGAAGTGCTTTTAGAGATCTCAAGTTGTAATGAAATTGTTCCACTGTGTAATTTTTCATTTCCATTTCAGACGGACTAGGACACCTGTCACTGCTGTTTAAATGAAAATCCTGTCTAGAATAAAATACTCACATATATAAGATACCGGTGTAACATTAATAAGTCTGACATTTTCAAAGCAGCTAACGTACATTTAGGGAAGAGGGTTACATCCTCATGCAATTTATAATTTGGCAGTGAAAAAATGGCATCAGTCCAATATCGGTCAACCTGTGTGTGAAATAAGGTGAAGTACGCCGATAAAGTAAATCTAAGAGGTGATTTTTACATACAAAGATAGATGGAGAGATACCCATACTTACCTACTTACATACAGACACACTGTGTACAACAGCACAAATACAAATGCAAATCAGGGGAAACGATAGCAACAAATTAGGATAAAAACACAGTAAATACAATCACAGGTTCATGCAGCTTTCCGAAAGCGATACTGAAGCATTTTCCCCAAACACTTTCAATGCGCATAATCGCACTCTCCCATTCACTCAATATACGATACACGGTTTTAATGAAAATGAATTCAACCTGGTCTGTGCTTAAGTGAATAAGGCTGTGTAAGCTTTGTGTGTTTATTACTAATTTGAAGATTAGCTTGTGCATTAAGTTAACTTTCTGCTATCAGTTTTGGCATACATTTATCTGATTCTGATTTGTACCAAAATCCTTTTAGTAAAGTCTGTCCACTTGGCAGCCATCTTGGCAACACTCCCAGAAAGTTGTTATATATCCTGGTCAGTCATACAAGATCAGGCTTCAACCTATTTGAATACAGAGACCCATATACCAAAAATGTATCAACAAGATAATATTACAAATGGTTACATTTGGACAAAATAGTATAAATTATGTTTCATTATAAATGATACATCCATGTTTCTCCATTGAAAAAAAGTTAAGCACCCTGTATTTGTTCACATGTCAGTGCAAGAGTCTGACAGGCTAACCATTTTAGGATAACGTCATTACCAAAAAGGCTGTTGGTTCTTTGTGCTGAGGGATGGGACTTACACAATTCATATTTTAAGCAGTTACTAAAAGAATATGAATAACAGTTTCTGAGCACATAAAAATGCTCCTAGCTAGCTATCTGATTTTATGCTAGCTGGTAGTTTGAGATTTGTGTTATTATACTTCATGCTTTAAAGTGTTTTAATACCTTCGCAGGCTGGTGGGCAGAAATGATAAATGATACAGGGCAAGACGATAAATGATAAATGACAATATTACATTTGGTCAGTGGGCAGCCGCTTTTAGCCAAACTGAGAATTGAGCTGAGCAGTTGAGGGTCAAGTGGTTGCTCAAGGGCCAAGCAGTGGTCCTCAGGTAGTCCTTTGATTTAAACTTGCTCAGAAAAATAACCACTGAGACACCACTGGCTAATGTTAGTAAGCATTTCATTTTATTAGATAGTCATAGAAGGCATCAGGCACTTGCTATTATGCTTGACATCCCGCGCTCAGACTAAAGGCTTTAACTGCTTCTACTTACATTGAAAATCAGGAATTCTGCAGTCATATATTCTACCTACTAGCTGGTTCTGCCTTGTTGCATGACAGCTGCCAACCAGGAAGGTGTAAGCTGATATGAAGCTACCACATTTTAGCTACTGCTCCTGCATTATGACTACTGACCAGCCTTGTAGGAGTTTGTCCTTTTCGTTATACATGAGTTAACTGACTGACTTGGAGAGAGGCATACTAAACCTCCTGCCCAGACAGCAGAGTCAGTTATGCTCTCTCTATATTCCCAGTCACAGATATGCTATGGCATCATTGGGGTTTAAATGGGATTTAAACGCTTTCCTGTTGTGCCACTTGGCAGCCTCATAATGTAGACTTTTACTCATCTGTATGAGCCATATAAATAACAAGATGCCTTTTACTGTAAGATGGAGAACTAAACAGGTGAGGTTACCTGGCCCCGATGTACAGCGTGCGGTTGACCTTTAGAACCGTCTGAATGTACAGCGGCTCCTGCCGCGTGTAAGAGCGATGAGCTCGGCCCAGAAACACAGGGTAACGCCTGGCAACTAATAAAGCAAGAGAGAGAGAGACAGAGAGAGAGAGAGAGAGAGAGAGAGAGAGAGAGAGAGAGAGAGAGAGAGAGTATGAATTAAGATGAAGGGGATTTAGAAAATGAATGAAGTAAACAGAAACAGAATGAGGAAGTAGGATGGGGAGGAGGAAGATAAACAGAGAGGGAGAAATAGTAGAAAGCCAAGAATCAAGATGAGGCAGAAAACATGAAAAACAAAAGAATAAACAAGGACGAGATCAAGATAGTGTTCTATTCCATTCACTAAAAACAGAGAGAGAAGGAAACAGAGAGACAGACAAACAAGAGGGAGAAGAGGATGGTAGTGCCCAAAGCTATACATCACACTGGTTCTAGCACTGTGCCTCTAATCACACCTTCAACAGGCATGACTGATTGAGACAAGGCATGTGCCACGCTCAATGCCTCACACCTCGCCCTACTGCTGTTTCCCATTGTTAAAACTGCTACACACACAAACATGCACAAACACACCCTGTAATACAGCTGGAAATTTGTTGACACATTTTGCTTCTAGTCTCCATGTGCTTACATGTGTTACAGCAGAAACAGCTGTTGGCTCATGGCAAATAAACAACCCTTACTATTATTGCTGTATTGTAGTACTAGGAAAATAACCAGTACAATTAATGTTTTTAATAATTCAGAAAATTCAGGAGATTGGAATGATTATATAAATATTATATACAGCCCCCTCCAAAAGTATTGGAACAGCCAGGTATGTTTTTTGTTTTTTTTGTTTTTTTTTGCTGTACAGTGAAAACATTTGTGTTTGAGATCAAGTGCCTGACATTTGCATCTAGATGTGTTAAACCACTCAGAACATGGTATTTCTGGTGGTAGACTATCCAATTTTTAGGTGAACAAAATTATAGGAACAGGTAGTCTTACTGTAAAATAATTTCAAGCTAATAATACTTAATATTTGCTTGCATATCCTTGTTTGCATCAAGTGGCAACCTGCTGACATCAAACTGTTGCATTCTTCTTTTGAGGTTTTCCAAGCAGGAACTATAGTTTCTTTCAGTTGTTGTTTGTTTTGGGGGGGGGTTCTCCCTTCAGTTTCTTCAAAAGGTGAAATGCATGCTCAGTTGGGTTAAGGTTTGATGATTGACTTGGCCAGTTTTCCACTTTTTCCCCCGTGAGTAAGTCCTTGGTTCTGTTGGCATTGTGTTTTGGGTCATTGTCTTCCTGCATAATGAATCATTTTTTATATTTAAATGGATGCATTTCTCTGTAAATTGGCAAACTGTAAACTTCTGAATTTATTCTGCTGCTACCATCATGAGTTACATCATTAATAAAGCTTAGTGAGTCTGTTTAAGAAACAGCCATGCAAGCCCAAGCCATGACACTACCTCCACTGACTGATGAGCTCATATGTTTTGGATCTTGAGCAAATCCCTTCTTTCTCCACACGTTGGCCTTTCCAACACATTGGTAGCAGTTAATCTTGGTTCCTGAACTTCTGTGGTTCATCTTTGTATTTCTTTGCGAATTCCGATCTGGCCTTCACATTCTTACTGCAGATGAGTGGTTTGCATCTGATGGTATGGCCACTATATGTCTTCTTCAGTTGGTGGATTGTGATACCTTCACCCCTGCCTTGTGCTGGTTGTTGGACCTTCACTGACCATTATTTTTAGGGATTTTTTTCACAGCCCTCACAATATTTCTGTCATCAACTGCTGTTGTTTTCTTTGGCTGACCTGTCCGATGTCTGGTTGTTAGTACACCAGTGGTTTCTTTCTTTTTAAGAACATTTCAAACTGTTGTATTGGCTCTGTCCATTGCTTATGCAGTGGCTCGGATAAATTTCCTCTGTTTTCTCAACTTCAAAATGGCTTGCTTTTCTCCCTTAGATAGCTCTCTGGTCTTCATGTTGATTTATCCTTTAAACATAAGCAATCTTCACAGGCAAAAGCCAGGGCTCAAACCAAGAGTAGACATTCAGAGCTATGAATTGTTTAAACAATTTCTCTAACAGGGCACGTCTGGGCAACAAGAAACAGCTATCAGCCACATGTTCCAATATTTTTGATCAACAAAAAGGTGCTCTAAAGTTGTTTAACACATCTAGATGAAAATGTCTTATTCATCGTTTGATCTTCAGTTTACAGCAAAAACACAAGAATTGGCCTTGCTGATGTTTGTATATGTAGATACAGATAAATATATAAACACGTATATAATGTTGGGTAGGTATGAGTTAGATTATTGCTTTAAACATTTTTAGCTACCACATAAACAGTGCAGTCCATTCTGAAGTGATGAAACCTATACAGGAGAATTTGAAGGAGGAACACTCACAGCACCCATTCATAGAGTCATTCCAAGTTGATGTGTTGAAAACTAACAGCTTTAAAGGGCCTTTGTAAAAGGTCATTACTGAAAAAAAAAAAAAAAAAACAACCGACAGCCACTTTCCTCGCAACATATGTCGTTAAAGTGAATAATAACATGGTGGTGGCATTTACGTTACATTTAGTTGAGTAATAGTTAATTGTATGCATCACATCATCTTTTTTAGTCCATATTTTACCCTTTTTAGTGTAGGCTGCAGAACACAGGATACAACACTGATGTACACAACACAACACAACACAACACAACACAAGTTTATTATACCGGCTTATACAAAAGCACTGTTGAATTCTTATCATTTCATCAGGAACAACTAATTCACAGTGACTTGGACAGAAGCACAAAGTGGCTAAATCGTTTGTCTTATATTTAATAACATGAGAAACTATGAAATGAATATTTCATTATGTCAAGCTAATTGTGTTGGCAATTACCAAATGGAATAATTTCATCATGCTTCACACCTTGTAGCAGTTCAGGGCACTTACTGCTTGGATACTTCTTCTTGTGTGCGTGACATATGTATGCCAAGATCTTGTATGACGTAGTATTTTCAATGGATAATGGTGTCATACAGCCATCTTTCCCCTTCTTCTTCAGAGCACATGTACACCATATGGAGGTGTTCTCTTGTGACTACAAAGTTAAAGGTTTACAACAGCTTAACAGCTTCCTTTATTGTTTTCTACCTTGGTGCACAAATTTTTATACATTACTGCCATCTTTTTTCCATTAAATGCTAATGGAATTGTATCTATTAGCTTTGAGTTAATCTTCCTTTCATAGCATTGCTAGCCTTGCTTGGGTCTCCTTGACAGACCCAGACAGCCCTTCAGACAGGCTTCATCTTGCTGATTCAAATTGTACAGAATTTAGCAACTAGGCCACAGATTCCTGCTCTGTGGCCCCAAAATGACTGGCAAGACCTTGGTTTCCACTACTGCCTTTGCTGTGCTCAATGCTTCCTCCCTGAGCAGACTTGCTGTCTAAAATCAATGGAGAGATATGGCATCCTCAATAAGGTCACCTGTACCCATGGGTTTGGCTCTTTAGAATTAATCACCAATTAAGGACTGCAACCAAACAGTCAAGGAAACAGTTCTGAAGGCAAGAGCCCCTAGTATACAAGTCTTTATAAACTTACGCAACCTTTCCTCTTCCATAATTCTCTCCCGCCTTGTGCTGGAGTCCCTTAAGGCCCCTACTTCCAAGCCGATGAAAAATGTTGAACTGAAACAAGAGTCTGAAAACTGCTTTTTTTTCTAGTGAACACTTCTGATTCTGGCAATAAGCTTGCCTTGCATGTGTTGGTGGCCAGATGACTCTGGGATGACCTTGTGGTTCAATCCTGGATTCCTGCCCAAGGTCATGTGACTCTGTGACTCAGTTGATTAACCATGTTGAAGTCATGAAAGAGTACCTGCAGTGTGTTCGTCGCTGTGCCACATACATGCCCTAATGAACTATTTTAGACCGAATAGCAGTCAACCAACTGTTCATCTGTCATTGAGGAAAGACATTGAGGTCTAGGCTTCTCTGTACAGAGGTAAAGACTAGCCTACTGGGTGGTAGATGTCATCACCATTATCCAAGAGATTCTCTCTACAACTGTCAGTTAGGATAGTTGAAACAGAACTCTACTAGTTATGTATTTATCTGTGCTTCCATAAACCCCAGGTAACCGCGAGGGTTCCTTATGAACTGGTGTGGACCTGCTGATAACTACATACATACATAATCTTATGGAGTTTTATCTCATTTTTCACTGGGGAACTACAGTAAAGAATAATTACTTACACTTTCTCTATGGTTTTGGGGTATTCATGCATGATTGGAGCCACACGGCTATGTTTCTAAAACATAACCACAAATTTTCATCTCTGAAAAAGAAGTCCCTGAACAGAAAGGACAAATTATACATATTTAAATTCAATTTAAAACAACCTTGGACTAAAACTAAAGAACTTCTCTACAGAACTAAAGAACTATAAGTGGGCCTCAACCTTGTATTTTCCCAATATGGAAAAATGTTATTGCAGATTGAGGATGCAGTAACTAGAGATTTTGTTGGAAAAATGTGGAGAATTCCTTTAACAAGGATAAGGAGAAAAGAAATATATGATGCAGACTTTAGGCCCAAATTTAAGTAAATACATCTTATATCTGATATCCAGGTGTTTATGAAGACCTAGATTATTGGTATTAGCTGTGGATTTTATGAAGCAGGGCTGACAACAACATTCTATCATTATTAAGCTTCAAAACAGAGAGGCATTTCATTTACAAAACAAATATAATGCTAATAATGACTGGATTGGTAAAATGCTGCCACTTATCTAATAAATAAATCAATTACCCTGTGTTTTCACACTCATATCCGTAAATCACAATATTTTCAATTACGTTCTAAAAATTCTAAAACCATCTTTCACTAATTAATTTTGTTCTTGCCCCTTCCTGCCTGACAAGTTTAAAGTACAGTCCTATCCTTCTGGCTCGCATGAGCTTGTTCTCCAGCTCTTAGTCATCCCATGAGATTTTTCTTTACTGGTCACGGTAGAATTCCCGCAGGGCCCTGTCCAAATGTCACCCTTCAGCTGCTATAATTGGTGGGGTGGAAGTAGTGGATGGTGGATGCGGGGGAGGGGCTTACCCTCAGCAGGGGTGGAGATTAAAGGACCTGGTTCCTCTGGAAACGAGCAGGCAGCCAATCGGAGAACAGCCAAGAGAATCAGGAGGAAGGAGGTGTGGATTGTCATGATAGCGGTTGCCAGAACTGTTTGGGACAGGAAGATGGATAGAAACGTTAGTGAAGTACACATACAAACATGTATTTATATACACACACACACACACACACACACACTCACTCACTGTAGGACTACTGGGTTGTGTTTCATGTAGCATAGTCCATGTCTAGCCATAGGGACTTGGGACCATATTAATGTTAATTTTTTCAACCACATTAAGCAAAATAAGCAAATTCACATTTAAAATACAATCTGTTTCAAATATGGATCAGTTACAGAAACAATGCTTCTATACGGTGGTTAGATGTGGGGGCCACAAACCAAATTTTTGCTCAGTCAGATACACAGTGAGTCATTATTCATTCATTCAACTTCAGGCATGTGGTGGATCCAGAGGGAGCAAGACAACATAGACAGTAAAGTCTGGATGGGATGCCAATCCATTGCAGGGCAGCATAGTCACCCTTTTGCACACTTATTTACACTTAGGGCAAACTACAGCACACCTACGAGTACGTTTTAGGTGGTGGGAGGAGACTTGGAAATATATACAGACACCAGGAGAACACGCAAAACAGTAAACCAGATAGCAGCCCAAGCTCAAGATCAACTCTCACTACAGCTAAAATTTCCATACACTATTAAATAGTGACTAGATCTATGAGGATTTTCCCACTGCCAATTCAAAGGCAATGATTGATCCAAACAGGAACCAACTGAAGCTGGGATCCTAGATGATATTCCACCAACTTGACAACTGGACAATTTGAACACCCTGCTGAAAACTCACTAGACGGCATTAAAGATTTCTGTTGGTTCCTAATGAGTTTTTGATGGTCTGTAATGGTTCCTAATGGCTTATCTAATGTTATCATGATGGCATTAATCTATCCATGAAGGAAGGCTCTACAGGGTTCTGCTGTTTAATAGTATCCAGAAAATCCCTAGGAGAAACCTACAGGAATCTGACGGAATCCATTCAGCCATTACTGGATACTATCATACATTTTTGTAATGGATTATATAACGTCATTGAAAAGTTCATATATTTTTCATACATTGTGTGATGTGATATGGATAACCATCAGCAACAAACAGTACTGGTATCCCCACCACCATTTTCGGGTGTCAAAAATCCCAGCACTTTGTGCAGAGGAAAAAGGTCTTCAAAAAAAACAACAAACAAACAACAACGCCGCCCTTCTAGGAGAAGATGTGAGCATTAACACACTAACAATGTACTGCATCAGGACCAGCCTGACATATAACATAGTAGATCTACACCAAAACACAAATACTGAAAATCAAACATAAGGACATGCAAAATACCATGCTAATTATCCCATAGTACGCTGAGACAGTCTATCTGAAACAGTGACTAAAACTAAAATGACTGTCACTGAACACAGTCTGGCCATAGAGGCAGGCCTGTATTATGGAGGAAAAAAGCATGGTTCCTAGGAGAGTATACCTGAGCTGTGCTGAGACAGAGTTGCAGTTTTGAACTGCACTTCAACAGTTTTTGTAAAAACATTTTAAATTCAGAAGTCTCTTTCCCATTCTCTGCCAAACTCCAACACTGCCAAACTGTTCATTCTGCTAAGAGAAAAGAAGCAGGACCTTGTATTTATATCTGCGAATGTGGGCAAATGTATTAGTATTTCTCATTATGACTGATTAAATACTTATTTCTAAACATTTCTTACTCTTCTTATTAAGTTATTAAGCCATAAGTACAATGTACTTACTTCTCTTGAGAGAAGTAATATAACCTGCTACTGAACCCTTGACTTTCTAGTAAAAATGTCTACAAACAAGTTAATTGGATTAATAATAAATAAGACATTTAGGTAAACTGGTTATGAGATATGCACTTAAGATAACATTTTTGTCCCTGAACAGACAATCGTTGAAATTTCAGGTTAAATCTTTGTCAATACTCGCTATCATTTGAATGACGCTTTGGCAATATTGTAACTAAATATGGTCATGCCAGTAAAGCACGCTTAGACTTAATTAAGAGAGACAAAGAGAAAGACATTAGAGTTTATGGAGGAAGATCTTTCTGTCTTATTATCCTTTGTTCCGTTTCAAAAGCAAAACAATAAAAATGTCTGCAATTGAAACAAATTATGCCTCTGGTGTTTGAGCCAACCTCAGAAAAACATCTGCAAGACTGTATATGGACGTGTGTGTGTGTGTGTGTGTGCGCGCAGTGTATGTGCACACGTGTGTAACCATAAAACTGCTAGACAACAGCTTTTATCTCAGGCAATCGCTTTGCCCAGAACGCTTCCAGATTGAAGGTGTGAAATCCGCCTTCTTCACAGACAACCCACAATTAAAAGTCTGAAGACCGACCACACACACACACACACACACACACACACACACACACACACACACACACACCAGTAATTACACACAATTTCCTATTTGAGTGAAAGAAGGATGTCTGCTCTGAGTGACCAGTTCAAAAGGGCACTAAACAAGGGACACCACCATCTGCTCATCACTTTTTCCCTTTTTTTCTGGTCCTTTCTCTTCCCTCCTTGTCATTCACATGGCGAATTCCTCTGCACATTGTTTAATTGCCTGATGATTTATGGCAGTTTGTCAAAGCTCCTTTTTTTCCAGCACATTACCCACGCGCACAAACAGCAAACAGCAGTTTGGAACACAGACACACAGCCAACACGACATAACAAAAGACTTCAATCTATACACAGCTTTCCTGCTGCTGCATACCACATCTCTGAGGCTCCAAACACAAAGCTGACACAATCGATTATTTCTAATCAGCTGGACTGAATGAGGGGAAAGAAAAGAACGTATTATAGAGATTTGGAATTCACAGCTTCAAAAAGACAAATAGTGTAGACTTTCACTTCTCCCTCCCGGGTACCTAGGTGTCTTTTGATTGATTATGTGGTACTGAACAAAAAATTGGTGTGGGTGTGGATTCTGAACAATATCTGAGTTATGTGTTACATTTGGATTCTACACTATACACCATCACTCTTGCTCACTTTCAGGAACAGCTTTATCCTGGTTAAGGTCGCAGAGAATCCAGGACCAATCCTGGGAACACTGAGTGTGAAGCGGTAATGCATCATGGATGGGACACCAGTCCATCACAGCGACAGTTAGTATACACATTCACACACACCTTCACACCTAGGATCAATTTATCTTAGCCGATCTACCTTCAGGCATATTTTTAGAAGTTGGGAGGAAAACGGAGAACCTGGAGGAAACCCACACAGACACAGTGCACAGAAACTGCACACAGACAATTACAGGGACTCATGGGACCCTGGAGCTGTGAGGTGGCAACACTACCCGCTGTGTCATCCACTGTATTTACAACATGCTATATATACTGTGTGCTGTAATTTTATTTCTAATGACTGTGGGTGCAACCTCATATGAATTTCTACTTTTATCTAGACACAAATAGCAAATGGCTGGCTTTATTTGATTATATTACCCCCATAATGGCTAATAATGCCTCTCTCCAACTCCCATGTCCATGATGCTGACTGTGCCTACTCTCCCTTACACTCCACCTATAGACAGAATCCATCCATCCATTATCTATACCGCTTTATCCATCTGGGTCGCGAGGAAGCTGGAGCCAATCCCAGCATCTTGGGGCGAGAGGCGGGGTACACCCTGGGCAGGTCGCCAGTCCACCACAG
>JAQQZX010000018.1:10443890-10472774 GCA_030068355.1 Notoglanidium maculatum | reverse complement strand
AAGGCACCCTGGGTGACCCGGGGATCGAACCCAGGACCTTCTTGCTGTGAGGCGACAGTGCTAACCACCGCACCACTATAGACAGATTGGTTCATGAAAACTGTTTTAAGCTGCAGTGCAGTCTGCATTGGTAAAAATGCTGGCCTAAAGTTAGCAAACATGCTAGCAAACATGACTTAGGATAGCTATCTTTTGAACTAGCAAATACCTACTGCTGGAGACATAATGTTAGCTAAGCTAACTAGCAAGCTGAATTATTATTAGCACAATTATGTGTTTAGATAATTTAACTAATGTTTCTAAACTATTATAATGTAATTAAATGTTAGTAAACATGCTAGCACATGAATATTGGCTTTAATGATAGTTATCACTTCAATTAGCTAGCTTAAGCTTTAATAAAAGTAGCTTTATTTAGCTTTTTAACTAGCAATAGGAATTACATACTGCTGGAGACATAACATTAGCTAAGCTAACCAGCAAACCGACAACTATTGACTCAAAGATGTGTTTAGTTAGCTTAATGTTATAGTGTAATTAACACCAATATTGTACATGTGCTGATAGTAATGGTGAGATGACTGGCAAAGGTTGCTGTTTGCTGAACAAATGTTCTGTTTGTTGGTATTTAAGTGTACAAATGGCTCTGATGTGTAACCACTGCTATTTTCAGCCTGATGCTTGACTTATAATGTGTGAGCTGTTATCTGTTTGGATTTCAAATGTGAGAAAATAAGACTGGATTTCCAACGCCTCTGTGACCTGAAGTACAAAGAACAAAATAAGTCTGCAACACCACAAACCTGCTGGTTTAAAATCTGTTAGCCTTGTGATCAGATACATCTTTACAAACTGAAATAAGCTGATTATTATTTGCCGGTGGAGAAGATTATAGGTATGGAGGATACACCCACATGATGATGCGTTCAAGCGCCTCTGTTGTATACGATGTTGCAGTTTGCTAATGCGCTGCATGTATCTCAGTGATTTCATACTGCTCATGTTACTCCTCAGCAGTGCAATCCATATTAGCTAGCGTTCCATTTTTTTTTAAACAGCAGCCAACGCAATTATGAGTGTTCCATAGAGATAAAACACAGAATAATGTAATTAAGGGATCCCTTCGGGGGTGGTCGAGCGAGGGAGAAAGAGAGACACGACAGTGAGAATTTGAGACCAGGAGATCACCTGATGCATTCGGTAACGATTTCCTAAATTAATAGCAACCCTACTAGGCTATGCTTCATAATTTACTTACAGTTTTATAAGACACAGAGGGGAGAATATGAGATTCACATCCTTCTCATATGATGAGTGTGTAATTACAGAGAAAAAGCAGAAGAGCGAAAGATGGAGAGAAATCACCCTGGATACTCTGTCAGCGTATGGACGTGTGCAAGAGGTAGACTGTGAGAAAGAAATGAGAGTAAGACAGAGAGAGAGAAAGACAGACAGTGCACCTTTATAGCCACAGACTAACAAAGGGACCATATAAACAAAACAATGGAACCAGAAGACACATCAAGCTAAAAGACACTGTTAAATCTGTTAAAGAAGGCACAAGTTGCACACAACCTTCTTCTTTTTATCTCTCTTTCTTACTCTTCTCCCTTCCCCTCCCTCCATCCATCTTGCTGCCACCCATTTACTGCTCTCTTGACTCCTTAGAATTAAGGGTCGGTCACGGAGATCTAAGGTCATGTTGGGTTTTTTGGTTCCTATTAGTGTACGCTTCAGAAATGAGACCTGTGTTTGCATTCGGAGCTCTGAAAAGCATAAAAAAGGACTTTAGATTAGTCAATGAAATCGAATTAGTCCTTAAATTGTACCTTAATGTGCCAAGAAGGTGGACAGACACAAGGCTTTTGTAAGCAGCACCTAACCACCCACCTACCTTTGGCTCGTTAAACTAGCTTTAAGCCCAGAGAGATTTAGCTGTGAGAATGTCCCCCACACACTATCCAAGACAGACAATTGCTTAGAGACCACAGTTAGGACAATCACAAAAATGTCCCTGGGTTAAAGCCTTTCTGTCTTCTCTAAATCATAAAACTTGTTCCCCTGTGGCTGTCTGGAGGACACTAATAAGAGCCACAGCAAGAAGCCAAAATGCCACCATATTATAAGTGTTAAGAGTAAAACAGAGCTGAATGCAGCACTAACAGTCAGTCAGGGTTAAAGCAGGGATGGACAGTGTGCATACTAAATGTCATTTGTAATGTGGATTCAGTGGTAAAAAAATGTTGTGTGGTGACATGTAAACTGATTTTCAAGATGACACTTACACTGTGGTTAGAAAATTCTTTGCAGTACCACTGCCTAACCCAAGTCGACTTACGCACACTCAGTGGGGAGTTCATACTGAACTTGTTCGCATTGGTATTCATGCCCAGACCTAAAAATATTCACATGTTGGACATCAGAGGTGACAGGATTTTATCAGACATTGCTTATCTCAATTAGAGGGCTCATCAAATTAACCAAAACAATAGCATTACTTTATTAACTTGTCAGCTCAAAATAGCAAATTAACACTGTGATGAAATAGTACACATCCTGTGTACACGTTACAATTTCCTGACTTTGATTTAGTAATGCCAAATTATAGGATGTGCTGGATCAAGTGCTCTTTTATAACTTGGCAGATGTGTGGAAGCCATATTGATCTTTAGATTTATATCTTAATGCTTGCAGACTTCTCATTCATCTATCATCTATTATCGCATTAGACATTTTTTATTTTTAAACTTTAAATTATCACCTGCTTTTATGTTACATAGTATTATATATTTAAAAAAAGCGCTATTTGCTTCTTCAGTCTGCTCCGTCTATCCCTCAAACGTTAAAAGACGGTGGTCTAGACACTACTGAAAAGATCTACCCAAGAAAAGTCTGGCAACCTCAGAGGCATGAACTACACGCGGGCGAGTTTAATCATCTGAATGGGGAGCACAGAAAATCAACTCAAGGAGTTGCATAACCTGACTCTCAATACGCATAACTTTTCCTGTATGAACATTGATGTAACTTTTGAACTCAAGTCACTCACTCTGAATGCTACCCTTTGTGAGACCGTATACAGCAAACGCACAAAAATACACAAAGTTCACTTAACAGAGAGACAAAACTGTCTTTTGAACTGAATCTTAAACCAACAAACCACACCACCTGGGTCAGAAAAGCATGAATGGCAACATTCATGAAGCAACTAACCAGAACCCGACAGGAGCTCCGACACCCCGTTGGTCCACACACACGCCTGCTGCCTGGGCTGAGAGTCATTAGTGTATTCCTCACCTACTCCATCCAGACTGTTCCTTCTGAAAACATGCTCCAGATCTGAGCAGTGTGATAATAATGTCTTGTAAATCTCTCATGGATCTGTTTCTTTCTCTCTTTCCTTGTGTAATAAGGTGAGATTTAGTGCTGTGGGAAGAGCCGCACCTCTGACTATGAAAAGGAGATTGAGAGGGGGGTGGAGGGGCATTGGAGAAGAGGAAGAGAGGGGAGAAGGAGAAGAGAGGGGGTAGTGAGAAAGGAGAGATAACAGAGAATGTGGCTGAATTCGAGTAGGAGAAGAGGGGGATGGAGAGGTAAAAATGAACATGTGTATTGCTTTTTAATGAGAGAATACAGAATAGACAGAGAAACAGAAATGACACATAAAGAGAGATATGAAGAATTCACGACCTACTTGCAATTACACTTCCACATACATCTACCCGTTTCTCATCGCGTTCATCCCTCCATCTCTTTTTATTACTCTTCCCAACTAAGCTGTACGGAAGCGTTATGTAGACACAGGAAGCATGGCTCTCTAATGAGCACACCACGACAGGTGTGTATCACACGCCCACAATCTGAAAGAGCATTCACACAGGAACAAAGCTGGCTGGGTATCCACATTCAACACTGCCAGGTGACACAACGCTCTGTGTGTGCAAATGAGGAAATATCAAGCAGAGAAATGGATGCCAAATACGCTCACACACACACACACACACACACACACACACACACACACACACACAATAAATAATGTGTTATTGAAATTCTATGTGGCCCACTCATCATATGACTGATCATAAACTAATGGATGGATGGATCAATAGATTAATGCACGGGCAGATGGATGACTGGATGAAGGGATGGAAGGATGAATCCCTAGATAAATATACTGTATGAATTAATAGATGGATTAAAGGATTACACACTGGATGGATGGATGAATGGATTAATACATGGATTGATGGACAGGTCAGATGAAACAGAATATATGAATTATATGAACAGAATATTTAACAGATGAATACATATATGGGTTAATAGATTGAACACTGTATGGATAGATGTAGGCAGGATGGATGGAGGAATAGATTATTGCATGAATGGATGGATGGATGAAATAGATTATTACATGGATGGATGGATGGATGGATGAGAGCATTGATGGATGGGTCAACAGATTAATAGAGAGATTAAAGTCTTCCTGAGTCAATAGCTGGATAGATGGACTAGAAGGATGGATAGAAAGATATATGCAGGGATGGATCAATGATTGACAGTTTGGTGCAGAAAGAAAATAGGGCTGGGGCATAATATAATGCAATATCAATATCAAAATACACTCTGCCTGCTGCTGCTTCTGCTTTTTTTTTTTTTTTATCAACCATTAGTTATTATATTTATCATGAAAATGTCTTCAAGTAACATTATTATTGTAAGAAAAAAGGGGATAAGTGAAAATTCCAGAGAGATGCAACCACTGACCGCCAGCTCACACTGACCTTCTTGATCCTCCCATTACATAAATTCAGCAAACCTTACTCATTTTTTTATGGACACAGGTGCACAAACAGACAGTAAGTTAATGGAGTCTGTGTATGTTACGATAATATGTATGCAGAGACACTGTCAGATCCATAAATGGGCAGGTATGCCTGAGCAAAAACATGTTCTGCATACAGAGTTACACCACTCAGTATGAAAAAACAACAACAGAAAAACAATCACAGGTAAGTACATTTATTCCTAATCAGTATGCTCTCGGTGTGTACACATTATCACCTTTAGCTTCTAATTGCTGCAATGACCCACATATGGCTCTGCATAACACTGACCTTCACACACACACACACACACACACACACACACACACACAAAGACAGCTATCACCACATCTATTTATTTGACTTAACAAAAACCTTTTATAAAGACATTTACATGTAAGTGAATTGTAAAATATATGGTGCAATATTTTAATTCTTCCTCTGATTATTATTATTAGCAGCAGTGGTAGTGAAAATAGTAGCAGTATCTGTACTAGTCATACACTGCTACCAATGCTCGTATCAGTACGTGCTCATTTAGGGCCTGTTTTCAGAAAATGCACTGGCAGCTTCTGTTTTCTATACAAATCTTTTCTATGAAGTTTTTTTTCAGTGTTGACAGCGCTCAGCATCCTCGGCACAAGAATGCCTTCAGCATTCACATTTTTTCCCCCGCTGCACTCAGGGCACTTTCAGTTGAAAATAGTTGAACTTTTGGAACACCGCCGAGCTCGCGACTTCTCTCTCACTGACCAATCAAAATCAAGAAGGAGGCGGGACTTATAAAAGCAACACTGTCAGCAACGGCAGAGGAGAAACTGATCCTGGCTGTCACTGACAACCCAGTTATTTATGATCTAAAACTGAAAGGTTACCATGGTCAATATTTGAAATTGAGTCTGCAGCGTCTTCCGACATCTGATGGTGTTTAAACAGTATCTTTAATAGAGAGCAGTATCAGACAACGTGCTCATTAAACATGAGCTCAAAGCGAAAAAGAAATTTGCGAGCGTAGCGCAGTGAACCGAGCATGTTGGATATACGAGCACTTCAGTTCTACAAACAGTAAGCACTGTGCAAAAAAAAAATTAAAATCCCTTGACTTGTGTATTTTCTTGCTCTAACACCTTCTCTCTAGTGAGCTTTAGCTTGATAGCATTCCCTGATAGACCCTGGTAAACCCTGACCTATTGAACTAGCATGAAGATAGTTTCTAATGGAGACTGCCAAGTATTTCAATCAATCTTTCTGGGTAAGGATGTCTCGTAAATGCTGCAAATGTTAAATGTAAATGACACTTAATTTTCCCTCATTTAAAGCAGGGTTTACATTTGCACATGACTCAAGGTTCAAATCTTCCATTAAACATACCATTTAAATGCCATAACATAAACCTAAAACATTAAACATTCAACATAAATCTCAGCTCATTGCTAGCATCATGTGGCAGCAATCAAAAGAAAGAAAGCTCAATTAAATGTTCAGTGATACTCCAGTTTGAGTAATGCTCAGTATTGATATGTACTTCTACTTGTACTTGGTCTGAAAAATAGTACAGATGCGTCCCTGAGCCGTACAAGCAGGCCAGAGACTCTTGGGAAACATATAAGGCTTTTTCCTTATTTATTTTTCATATCTTTCTTACCTTATGTTCACACATACAACATGTCTGGCAGCATGTACAGTGATTTTGATTCAGACGTGGTACATTATAAAACTTCTCACTATGTCACCAGCCAGACGCAACCACCATTAGTGAAGTACTACATAAACATGCCTTTATAGGTTTCCAAACTTGTCTAACCTATAAATTGTGGTCATCTTTAAACATCCCCCATGACATTTAAACGACATGTCTTTCTGCGCTAATTAACGGAGAAGTACAGCAGGCATTTTTATTTGACAAGTTGGTTTGTCATGCATGCGCATAATTTAAACTGAATCCACTTAACATTTTGAAGTTGCTGAGTTTACGAGGTTGTGAGTTTAAATCCCGGGACTGCCTCTGGTGCCTTACCGTTAAGTCACTTTGGATAAAATTATTCAATGAATAAATGTATTAACAGTGAAAAGAATAATAGCAATATACAAGATTTATAGCAAAAGTTTTTGTACGAGGTATTTCATGGAAGTAAACAATTTTGCTAAAATATATACAGAAATTAATGTCACTTTTTCAGATCACACAGGAATAAAAAACGGACTGAAGTCTGAGAAACAGGAAGCGTGTTTTGGATGGATAATAAATCACACATTCTTTTCCAGACAGATTTACTGCTTTTGTGATACACTCAAACAATCAAACCCAGATGTCACTGCAGAACCCACAGTGTCGCTTCTTATCAAGGCTACTGTGAAGATGTTCTCTAATGCTGACTGTTTGAAGCCTCTGTAAACAAAGATCAGCAGTGACTCTGATGGCTACAAAAGAAATGACCATCACTGTGGTAAACAAATGACTCCAACTGCTCCCAGTTTGCTCTCACAAAGTCTGTAAGGCTAAAGGCTAAAGCTCATCAACGAGAGCTCAGTGAAATATCGGCATGATAGAGACCACACGTTGGCTAGTTCAGTAATGTACACTAATTAGGCACCCTTCTCTCTTACTGTGTGGCTTACTAAAGTCCATTGATTGAATATTCTCATTAGGCAATTTATTGACGAGATAGAGAGGGAGAGCGTCAGCTAGCTGTGCACTCAGATTCATTTGGTGCAGTAGGCTTAAATGAAGCTAGTGTCCTCAAAGTTTTTAACTTTGATCTTCACTAAAGTATTCCACCCCCGCCAATTGCACTGAACAGCATATCACTAATTGAGAGAAAGAGAGATAGAGAGTGAGAGACAGAGAGGGTGAAAGAGAGACGAAAGAAATTCAAATTAGTAATTCATTTTAAAGTGCTTTGGGGGATTTGCTCATTTCCAAAGTAACAGCACGTAGGAATAATTGGTGCTTTTCAGAAGTGTCTTACATGGTCACTATACCACAATTATGACTGGTCTCTGGTCATAACACATTGACAGTAACTCAGTAGATAATTAATGGTCGCAAAGTCCAATTTGACAATTTCTGACTGGGCAAATTCAGTAAGTTGAAAATGTAGTTAACTAAGTTACTCAATAAGACAGTGACTCAATAAAAACTGATTTAAAAGGGAAAAGTGGCTCTTGTGGTGGTTCCAGAGCTTAACCTGGGAACACTGGGAAGAATACACCACCCTGAACAAAGCGCAAGTCTATCTCAAGACACCATGCACACATACATATTCACACACTGATTCACAACTAAGGGAAATATAGAGTTACCCATCGGTAGAACCTGGAGGAAACCCATGGGAGAACATGCAAAACTCTGAACAGGTAGCTCAGGATTGACCTGGAGGACCTGGAGCTGTGAGGTAGCGACCCTGACTTCAAGTTAACTTTATTTGTATAGTGCTTTTTACAACAGACCTAAACACAAAGCAGTATTGCAGAGATCGGGATGTAATTTTAGATCCAGAATGACAAAGCCAGGAGAGAGAATGGCAAAAGGAAAAACTCCCTGAAACGACATGAGAAAGAAATCTTCAGAGAACCCGAAGGGAAGCCATCCTCTTCTGCGTGACAACAGATAGTGAGATTTAAATCAATACTATTGTGCAGCTGTAAACTATACTGTGAGCTGAAAGGATGTTCAGTGTGAGCATGTTGTGCATAAGTGTTCTGGGATGAGCACAGGACAGTGTTTATGATTTTAGCAGCAGTTCTTCAATACAAGTCTACAGTAGTAATCTCCATATGAGAATATGCACTGAAACATGAGCAAAATCTTAAAGATACAACTTTTATGTAAATTAGGTTAAAGATCCAGGACTCACAGAGGAACAGAGAAGCTATCAGAGTGGTTGAGCGTAATCACATACTTTTGCTACACTCACATCCATGACTAACGTGAGTGAAGTGAAGTGAAGAGACATGGAGAATAGTTCAGTGGAGTCAAAAACAAAAGATAAGAACTGAAATGAAAAAAGTACAACCCCAACTCCAAAGAAGTTGGGACGTTGTGCAAATTGAAAATAAAAACAGAATGCAATGGTATGGAAATCTCATAAACCCACATTTTATTCACAACAGAACATAGAATACATATCCAATGCTGAAAGTGGGACATTTTGTTATTTCATGAAAAATATTGGCTCATTTTGAGTTTCATCACAGCAACATGTCTCAAAAAAGTTGGGACAGGAGCAATAAGAGGCTGGAAAAGTTAGTGGTGCAAAAAAGCAACAGCTGGAGGAACAATTTGAACTACTTAGGTCAATTGGCAACAGGTCAGTAACATGATTGGATATAAAAAGAGCATCTTAAGAGTTGCAGTGTCTCTCAGAAGTAAAGAGGAAGATCACAATTCCCCCTAATACTGCGTCGACAAATAGTAGAGAAATTTCAGAAAAAAGTTCCTCAGCATAAAATTGTAAAGAGGCCGAAAATCCATACTTGATGCCCATGATCTTTGGGCCCTTAGGTGGCACTGCATCATAAACAGGCCTGATTCTGTAATGAACATCACTAAATGGGCTCAGGAATATTTCCAGAAAACAATTCACCGTGCCATCCGCAGATGCCAGTTAAAACTCTTTCATCATTCAAAGAAGAAGCCATACATGAACATGATCCAGAAGCACAGACGTCTTCTCTGGGCCAAAGCTAATTTAAAATGGACTGTGGCAAAGTGGAAAACTGTTCTGTGGTCAGACGAATTTGAATTTGAGATTCTTTTCGGAAACCAGGGACGCCGTGTCATCCGGACTAAAGAGGAGAAGGACCACCCAGCGTGTTATCAGCGCTCAGTTCAAAAGCCAGCATCTCTGATGGTATGGGGGTGCATTAGTACATATGGCATGGGCAGCTTGCATATCTGGAAAGGCACCATCAATGCTAAAAGGTATATCCAGGTTCTAGAGCAACATATGCTCCCATCGAGACGAAGTCTCTTTCAGGGAAGACTTTGCATCTTCCAACATGACGATACCAAACAACACAATGCATCAATTACGACGTCATGGCTTCATAGAAGAAGGGTCCGGGTACTGAATTGGTCTGTCAGCAGTCCAGATCTTTCACCCATTGCGAACTTTTGGCGTATGATATAATGAAAAAATACGACAGAAGACCTAGGACAGATGAGCAATTAGAATCCTGTATCAGACAAGAATGGGGCAATATTCCTCTCAATTCCAAAATTCCAAAATTCCTCAGTCTCCAGATGTTTACAGACTGCTGTTAAAAGAAGAGGGGATGCCACACAGTGGTTACCTTGTCCCAACTTTTTTGAGACGTGTTGCTGCCATGACATTCAAAATTACCTTATTTTTTCCTTAAAATGATACATTTTCTCAGTGTAAACATTTGATATGTTTTCTGTGTTCTGTTATGAATAAAATATGGGTTTATGAGATTTCCTTATCATTGCGTTCAGTTTTTATTTACAATTTGTACAACGTCCCAACTTTTACACCTTGTACATCTAAAGGTTTGATTTTCTGCTGAAATATTTCATACAAGCTAATATTAGAGTAGCTTAACTAGCTAGAGTGTTATCTAAATTATTATTCTGGAGATTGAGAAAAGTGGCTATTTGAGTAGAACATAACTTTTTTATTTTTTCGCGACCAGTCTGAAAACATCTACTTTTCATTGGGAGTCTTGGATACTTTACCTTTTAGCCTAATTTATATAAAACCTGTATTTTTGAGATTTGTATTCTGGGCTCTGTGTGGGTTTTTTATTCTTTTGTAATTAAAACCTTAACCTGTTTACATACGAATTATACTGACCAATCTTCAATTCAATTCAATTCAAAATGATTTGTATAGCTCTTTTAACATTGTCACAAAGGAGCTTTACAGAAATTATGTAAATTACATATATAAATTATACATTTATAAATGTATCTCTTACCCCTAGCAAATTCAATCTTACCACTAGCAAATTTAAAACAAAGCGAAAAAGTTTTTTTGTTAAGTGAGAAGTGTAGAATTCAAATATATTAAATTCATATACATGCATATACATACATTTGTCAGCTTCTAAGCTCCGTAACTGAACTGCCTTTTCATAGATTTCAGAATCCCGTGTGAAAAAAAGTATGAACCAGTCTGAACCCACAACTGCTAGATTATATGCTTGGATTGTATTCTGCCTTACTTGCAAATCACTTTGGATAAAAGCATTTCCCTAATGTACGTAAATGCTTTATGCTGTTTATCCAGACAGTCATTTTCCCCGTACAACAGTTATAATCTACTACATGAAGGAAAACAGAAATGGCTCACTGCCATTTTTACAGGCTGGAGTGGGCCTGCTGGGCCAGATGGATCTCAGATGACGAGAAAAGGGTTACATCAGCTCGACGAGAGCAGTAGGGGTTTTAAAGCACAACAAAACAAAATTTTGAGATCTAGAGCACTCCGAACAGAAAATAGTGTTTTTCAGTAGTCTCAGATACGGATCTGAAATCACCCTCAAAACACAGCTTATCAGCACGTAAGGTCAGTACAAATGATTTATTGCTGGCAGTGTTAAATGTGTAGCAAAGGCTCAATTAAAACCCAACAGCGGCTAGGGCACAGTGTAACAACTTCCCTTTTGTATCTGATCTGATCTGGCATCCAGACGTGATACGGTACAAAAAGAAAAGCAGAAGATCAGATCAGTGTAAAGGCTTTGGCTGAGCGAAAGTACATCTGTAACTGAGTTTGCTGAAGCTGTACTGTGCTAACAGTGGCCGCTATCAGAATCACGTAGAGCTATTGACCTGTACACTGTAAATGCGGTGGTCAAACACTTTTACAAGAGTGCTTTATGAGAAAAATGGCTGTCCAGAAAAGTGAGTCCGTCTCTATTTAAAAAAAAACGAATACTCTGGCGCTATGCTGGCTAGCAATGCTGGAATTAGCCTTTTGATGACAGGATGTTTGTTATGACCTTGAAGGTAATTTATCTGTATAGCTTAAGAGCTAAAGACTGGTGAAGCATCTTAATTCAAATTACCTGGACTAAAAAAACATCATCAACAATTAGCTAATTGCTATTGTGCATGAAGCAGTGAAGAGGAGCTAGACGATATGCTTATTAGCTTGTTTATCTTTTTTTAATCAATACAGAGATCAAGTTTGAAGAATTACACTGACTTCTTTAGCACCAACGGTTGGTATTTGTGATTAAAACTCTGTCTAAAAGTAGCAAGAAGTTGTCCTTATCTCAACTAGAACATCACTAGATTTAAAATATATCGGCTATTCTTGAGAAAAAGTAAGGTTGTAAGTGAAAAGACATACTTTTTGTAAATTAAAGGGTCCATTACAGGAACACAGGAACTTTTTCAGGTACTTTGGAACTATATTTCCGCTGAAGGAGCTATGGTGGTTTTGTCAGACTATGACTGGCAAAAGGGAACATTTTAGTGCCACTTTTTTTTTTGCATTATGTATATTCATCTAGCAGCATGACGGTAACAGCAAGTGGCAAAAAAGGCTTGAAGCATGAAATTTGTTTTGTGTTTGAGCTTTCTGTGAGCTCCGTGCAGTGAAGTGAAAACAGAACAGGATAGTTCTCTTTCAGAAGAATTTGAGAACCCTTTTATTCAACAACAAAATTGTGGAAGTATAGCTCAAGAGGGAAAGGGTGATGGAGAGTTAAAGGGGGACAAAGGAATTGCAGTGCCTTGCATAAGTATTCACCCCCCTTGGGATTATACGCTATGTTATGAATCTATATAAAATAGCCCATAATATCGAAGAGGTTTGTAAAGGGATGTTGTAAACATATAAGGAAAAAGAAAAGTAAAAGTTGAGATTGCATTAAGTGTTCATGCTCGTTATCAGAAGACACATAGTTAGGTAGATGCAGTCCACATGTGTGAAATTAAAGTGTCACATGATCTTGATATAACTGCTTTACCACTTTTACCAGAGGTCTCTTTAAGAAAGAAAAAAGTTCCAAAGTTGGAGAATAAAGCACATAAGGGTTTGGAAATGAAGAATAAATATAAGGCACATATTGAAGGTAGAATGGCATGTAGTCTTCTTGCCTCTGCTCAGTGGTCTCATTAGGAATAACAAACAACAGGTTTCATGCAGAGACGAAAGCAAAGGGATGACGGATAAGAATAGCTGACTTTGACGTTCATTGTTGGTGATCATCCTTCAACAGCGGTGTTTCTGTGTGAGTATACCACCAACGTGCTTAGCTTTTTAGGAAGGCAGGACAGCTGTGTGACTTTCTACTTGTGCTTCTTTCTGTCAGGACTTTTTGTACAGCAATGACAAAGGGACAAAAGTTTAATTCTGGGCATTATGGACACATTTCTCACCTAATGCCCTTAACACATATACAAATACAAAAGTGCCTGTTTGTGCCTACACATGAAACAGAGCAGTGTGTTGTGTGACTGCACCAGGACTCTTCTCATATGCGCCTGCTCTAACCCCTGGAGTAAACAAAATGTGCGAGAAGAAAAAAAAAAATCCCTCCCGACAATCTCGACTGTGCAATCTCTACAAACATGAAATCTGACAATCGATACCGTGAAAGGCGACGTGTTTTGACAAGCCTTCAGTCTACACAGGTTCGCTCTGACTGAGTGTGTGCGTGTCTATGTGTTTGTGTGTGTGTGAGTGTGTATATGTGTGTGTGGAAGACAGAGAAAGAAAGAGAGAGAGAGAGAGAGAGAGAAAGAGGATTTGAGTGCAATATTTCGGCTGTCAGAAAGACATCATCTTCAGCCCTGCCATTTCGTTGTCTACTGCATCATTACAGATGCCTTTTCAGCATGAAATTCATTTCGGCGAGTAAAGACTGAAAATAAATGAAGCCGTTTTGGCTTTAATGCCTGATTTCACACTAAACAGTGATAACGTCAGAACTTTCACAAGACTAATAAGGAGAGATGTTTTAAAAAGGTTGAAATGCAATACATGTGTACAGTAAATACACACACAGACACACATAAACCGTCCTTTCTTAACTCCCTGTTAATCTTTCCTATCTGTCTGTCATCAAAACGCACCTGTGTGAACGTGATATTTAATTAATGAACTTCAGGGACGTGAATCACGCTAATAATTAATGAAGGAAAGCTAATTACCGTCCTCTGAGCCGGCGGGAGGAAGAGAAGAGAAGTCAAAACGGAGTCTAATCACGCGTTGTCCTCCTTAAGGGGCTGAAACTCTATAATTCAGACGACTTTTGAGAAAACATTTGCCGATATTCCAGTAGAGCAGAGTGGTCTGAGAGACCCGTAATGTTGCTCACTCCTCCCTCTACACTTGGGTGCTTGTTTACTGTGGCTTTTAAGATGCGCATACGGCAGCTGACATGTCATCTGGGAGCGAAGTAGAGGGAAGATGCTGTCAGGCTGGCAGAACATACAGGCGCAGGAGTTATTTTCACCGAAGAATAGCCGAGGAACTTTACTGTGGGTCCCAATGCATCACTAATTGATCAGAAGACTATCAATAAGATAATAGCTCTTCCGAGAGCACTTGAACATCAATACTGATGTACCCTTAGCACTCTTCCTGAGCGTGTGTGTATGTGTGTGCGTTTGTGTATTATATGTCTATCAAATGTGTCCCCTTTTGATTGATCTACTGAAGGTTAGACTTCTTTATCTTGTAGGATTATCTCATAGCTGGTTGACTGACTGCTTTGTGACTAGGGCTTGCAGTACTCTTGAGTGCTAGTACCTACACTAATCCTTGTGTTTTATACTCTTTAGTTTAGTTTAGTGGCTTTTCTCTGTTGTGAGTATGTCTATATGAACTTGATCCTAAAAACAGTGGCATTGGTGCACAATGAACTTTAATCACAGACGAATTAATATTAAATCAATGCTAGTTGGCTGCTCAGGCAATTCTTTTAATCAAATTAAGTCCTAAAACTCAAGAAGAATCCATGTTTTTAGTATTGCACCAATGTTCCTAATGTTCTCTGCAACACTATTTATTCTAGAGTTCATCAGTGTATTTAGTATGCAAATCTATTTAACAAAGCGAATTCCAATACTAATAACAAGCCATGCTTTGAATCTTGAGCCAGTGTTCCTAACGTTCCCTAGAACACTATTCCAGAGCTTATGGTGATGAAAGTAAAACATCTTTCACCACCCAAGCTCCGAGTGATCCTCAGGCATAACAGAAGGCCTGAGCAAAGTGCTTGAGATGGGCTATACCGTAATTCTTTAGGAGTTCAATGAGATATGCTGAAACTAGGAATTTAGGATTCCTTAGGAATTCCTCAAGGATTTAACAGGGTTCTTACCTTCCAATAAGGGTTCTTCTTGGAACTCTCTCTAAAAGAGAAACACTCATTTGTAAGCTTCTACATATAACCTTTAAGTATTCCCCAAGAGGGACACTCTTATTAGTGTACACTGTAGTAGCTTCTTAAACATCACAGCAAGCAAAATGTTGTCACCCCAGGCTTTGTAAACTGGACAAAAAGCAAACGATGCCAGCCTAACCAATTAGGACAAGGAGACATCTCTAGTTCCTGTCAATCATGTTGCCAGTTAATTCCGAAAGCATTATGCACTCTCGTGGCTTTGGAGGCACCTTTTAAGAGATTTTGTGACTTTGAGTTTCCAAATAGCTAGCTTTAGGTAATTTCCACCAAAATCACTGACTATTAGATTTTAGATTGTTGTTCAAGACCAAGTCAAAATTGGAGTCTTATTAGCTCATGTACAACTCAAACCTCATGTTATACATACTGTAAGTCACAAAAAAATAAGTTATGAAAACTGCAACCCAAGTCAAACTAAGATCAGCATAACACTGGGCCACTAAGACAACCATAGCTAAGGCTTAACATCTTTACATAAACTTTATATTGGTTCCTTGTTTTGTCCATAGTTCTACTGTTGTGAGCATGAGATCCTACAGGTGAGATTTATTTGTGGCATCAATGTGACACATATTCTTAACATTATTTAATATCTGGTCCAGCGATTCTTCTTTCTTGCTCTGTGATTACCGCTGTAAGGAAGACAGTAGCCATAACCTGATAACAAACTTTAAATCAAGTTTTCCCTTTGAGACTCAAATGAGATAAATGTGCAAGCTTGTGTCATGGTGAAACTCTTCCCCCTCAGGTCACAATGGAAGCCCAGGGACTGTTAGTTCCTCTATGTGTCAAGCGTAATTTAATAAACCCAGAAAGAAAATGGGAAAAGGAAGAGAGAGAATGGGGGTTGCAGAAGGATGGGATGCTTTACTCTGTCTTGGCTCTCTCAGGCACACACACACACACACACACACACACACACAGTCCGTCTGTCATGGCCTAATGCTTGTTGATTTATGGATATGGCAAAGAGAGAGACTGCAGCATTGCTCTAATCCTCATAGCTCTGTTAGTATGGACTTACAGACTGGGCTGGCTATTGCTGAGGCTTACTGCAACACATCCAGGCAATAATCCAGCACCAACCAATCCAACATGAACGCTGTCACACTCGTTTGCCCCTAAATCATTTCACTGACTAACTCTTCAGAGCCCTGTTCTGCTACATGGTCTGGTGTACGTAAAAGAAAAAAACGGCTTCACAATATAAAATCACCAAAAGCCCCAAAAATGAGGATTACAGCAAAAATATTCCTGTAGGATTGAGAAGCTTCATACAATAAACTCTAGATATTTTCATACAACACGACTCTAGATCGTTATTCTACAATGAAGTCGTACAATAAAATCTAGACCATGAAACCAGTCTGAAAATGGGATAATAATAAAAATAATAATAGCAATAATAACAAATGTTATTTATATAGAACTTATCTCAAAGCCAAGGTCATCAATAACAGAGAAGAACGAGGTGAAAGTGCTGTGAGAAAAAGAAAGTTTTTAGCTGAGGCTGGAGATGGAAGAGTAATCTCAGAGATATAGAGGTAATAATGAGTTCTAAAGTTTTGGGGCTGTTTTGACAATGACTGTCCTTCCCCTAAATCTGACAATCTGAGGTCCAGCGCCAGTGGAAAAGGGAATAGGATGTGTTGGGTTCTCTATTTGTAGAAATTGACCAACGAAAGAACCTAAGGCAATCAGGTGTTTAGTGTACAATTTCACGTAGATTTGTAGGTTCCTCTGCAGGGCTGGTAAACTTACTCTCTATGACAGGGTGAAAACCCTGACAATACTGGACAGCCTCAGAGTACAGCCAAATTGAGAAGTGCAGTTGAGGTGGTGTGGGCACCTTACAAGGATGCCCCTTGGTCGGCTCCCGCTAGAACCGTATCAGGCGTGACACAATGAACAGAGAACCTAGGACTTGCGAGAGAGCTTATATCTCATACTTGGTATGGGAAGATATGAAGATCCCTCTGGAAGAGCTGGTTGGGGATAGAGAAACCTGGACTGACTTTCTCAACCTGTTGAACCCCAACCAGGAAAATCAGAAAGGCAAATGAATAAAAGAATACATGAACACACTACATCATAAGGATTTTAAGGTTACATGCAAGCACCCAGACATCCCAGGACTACCAGAAAGCCACTTTTGAGCTAGGTACTTAAAGGTAGAGTCAAGGATTTGTAGAGAAATGATGTGGACCTCCAACACTCTCTAACAACCAATCAGTATGAGGAGACATCTGTACGTGACAGTTAATCATGTTGCCAGTTAATTCAGAAAGCTCTAGCATTAGGAATTCCAGATGTTAGGATGTGACCTGAGAGGAGTCTGACGAACAAAATTACTGACTATTAGATTTTAGATTTTTGTTGAGTAGCCAACAAATCCAAAGCCAACAAAATCTGTAAACTGTTAACGAATAAATAATCGGTATGGACTTGTGTGAATTCCTACAAGTTCTTGATACAGTTGTTTTGACTGCTACAATAGTATTCTCCTAGAAGCTTCATATGTTCTCCAAGTATCAACAACTAGGCAATTGATTATTCATGTAGAAGTCTATCTTTATCATTTGAGGTGATTGGGCCAATATATATTGCAGTTGTCAGGTCAAAGAATGAACACTTGTGTCCTACGCTCCTTTGCATTTTCACAATGTGGATCCAAGATACAATCTCCGGAAAACTGAAACTTTAGGGTTAGAATGAAGGTTTGGCTGCAACAACTGTCCTGTTTGCTTAATACTTGCCTCAGGTCTTGATTGTCACTTGGTAAGCAAGAGAGAGTTACTCTTACTGTGTCCTGTTAGTCTGCTTAGTATGAATACTTGAGTCTGCACATGGGATCAATTCTTGGCAAATAATAACAGGTTTGCGTTCACATAAAAGAATTCCTTTTGAACCGTGGCTCGATTGCACAATTCTATGTCACTTTTGACACAAACTGGTAAGCACTGGGTTCATCTGTTTTCTGTTTTCCCTCCACATTTCGGTCCAATTCAACTAATCAGCCAACTAACAAGACTAAAGTAGGTTGGTCTGGATGAGTTAGAAGAGAAGAAACACCTAAATGTGCAGAAAAAAATGGTCTAAGTACATTACATGGTCAACAGCTTGTATATTCCGGTCCAGATTAAGTCCCACTTTGCTGTTATAATAGCCTCCACTTTTCTGGCTTTCCGCTAGATTATGGAGCGTGGCTATGGGAATTTGACCATTCAGCCACAACAGCATTAGTGAGGTCAGGCACTGATGTTGGGTGAGGAGGTCTGGGGTGCATGTCTTTATTTGACCTTGCTTTGTGCACAGGGGCAATGTCACACTAGAACATGTTTGTGCCCTTTAGTTCCAGTGAAGGGAAACTATAATGCAATAGTACACAAAGACATCCTATACAATTGTGTGCTTCCCATTTTGTGCCAAGTTTGGAGAAGGCCCACATACGGGCCCACAATAATCTCAAAAGCCATACACACAAGTTTTTCCTATGTCTCTTGGACATTTTGCTGTGTTCTAAGCTCTGATCATTGGCTTCCTAGTCACCATGTTCCCTTACTTTATATCCACCTATTTTTTTTTCTACTGTTTAACTGATGTCAACACAAGAGTAAGTGTGCCTACTTATCCACTAACATAAAAAGAGAATTTACAAAGAGTGCTTAAAAAGAAATTTCCTGAGGTTTTTAAAAGTTCATAATACCTCATTAATTGTGCACTAAATAACTGATCATTATTATTTTGAAGAACAAATTCATAAGCAGGCACGTCAAGTAGAACTGAAACTGTTCCAAAAGGATCTCAAAAGTGCTTATGCAAAAAAAAAGCACTTTATATAACAACTAATATCATGTGCTTATGCTGACTTAGTAAAAAACTATTTGCCTGGAAATTTCCAGTAACTCAACCCAAACTGACTATTTAGGCTAATATTTACAGTGATGGTAAATGCAGACATTGGTCTTAGCATTAATAAAATATTCAGGAAGTTGAATTGGGAAAAAGTTCTCCATTTTCTTTGTTCAGTTACTAATGTGTAATACCGCAGCTAGAAATACTGTGGTTAGAATGAGCAAAACCATTAGAGGAGAGTACTGTTTGGTCCGCTTCTGCTTTGGAACGAGCTAGCAAGCTGTTATATACTAATCCAGTCTCCGAACTTTGTACAATGACAAAGCATTTGTGTTGTTGCTTGACGATACAAAGACATTCCACTAGTTGAACTGAATTCAATGTTTCTATTTTGCTTCAACTTCCAACTGTTAAACCCAGTAAATTGATTTTGCTTGAGAAATATCACTGACAAACCGCTATCATTAGTTACAAGCGGCGGTACAAGATTTTTTCTTCTAATGCAAGACCCCAAAAGGTCTGTGTAAACTAATATAAATCTAGCTCGCCTGTTTTCTCCATAGAGAGTATGGATCCATGTATGGATTTGAGATGAACATGTTTGTGTGTTATTTGACTTGTAGATTAGAACCAAGATATTCAGGGATGTCATAATAACAAGACTCAGTGCATATGTCTTATAGATGTAGGCTCTCTAAGGATCGAGATAGAAATAGAATGCAAGACTGTTTGGAAAATAAAATCACCCCAAAGATGCAACAATATGGGATGTGAAGGTTTTTTTTTTTTTTTTGCCCCTTTTCACATTATGCATTTAGCCAATCGGATAAGCTCTGCTGAATTCTACAGTGAAGCTGTGCCTTCTCTAGATGTGACTGCAGCGCAGAAGAAGCTGGTTGGTAGTGTCAAGTGCAGCACTAGAATATAAATGTACTGTATCAGTGTTAGAAGATATACCACATTTTCAGTAGCACACCCTGTTCCTGTCTCTCTCGCTGAAGTCATGCAGTTAAAATGGGCTTACAGTGAAAGCTTGGCCATATTGATATGGTCATATTGTGTTGTCAAAATAGGGTAAAAAAAATTCTGAACTGGTTCAGTAAGGGTCTGACTAGCCTGAGGGGGTTTGTGTGTTTGTGTGTGTGTGTGTGTGTCTGACACCCACGTGTCAGAGAGCAGAACTGTATGTCTCTCTCTCTCTCTCTCACTCTCTCTCACACACACACACACACACACACACACACACACACCCACACACACACACACATACACACACACACACACACACACACACACACCCACCCACACACACACATACACACACACACACACACACACACACACACACACACAGTTACTGACCCTATAGATCATGCTTTTCAGAGTTTTTTCAGAACTTATAGAACTTATAGAACCTACAGAACTTGCTTGGTGCAGGAAGATTCTCCCATTTCTTACATCTGGACATTTCAGAAAATTGTTGCATGAAGAGACTGAAGTTACAAGATGAAGCATGATTCACTTAGGATTCAGAAAGAAAGAAAGAAATAAAGGAAGTAAGTAAATAAATAAATAAAGGTACAAGACTGCGCACTTAATGTCTCTACAAGAGAATGATATTACGAAGCATTGCAATTTGCCTTGTAATCAATTTCTCTCCAGTCTTAACTTCTTTTTTTGCAACGCATTTTGCAGTTATGTATTTTCAACATTATTACTTTTCCATGTGTTAATGTTTTGTAATTGTGTTTTGTATGTATAGTCTTTTATATTACATTTATTTATTCATTATCTTCAGTAAATGCTTTGTCTTGGTTTTCACACACTGATTCACACCTAGAGTCAATTTAGCGTAGCCAATCCACTTATTGGCACGTTTTTGGGATGTCGGAGGAAGACCTGGAGGAAACCCACACGGACACTGGAAGAGCAGACATAGACAGAAACTCGAATGTAGGATTGAACAAGTTTACAAGCTAGTTAGCTAGTATTGTAGTCCACTATGACTTTAGCAATTAAACACATTTTTAATGTTGAATTATAGTTTATGGTCTTGCAGTTCTTTTAAAGTTTATCTCCTGTATTCGCACTGATTTGCAATAGCAATCTTGAATTATATTTTTACTTACGATCTAACAAAAGTAGTTAAGGTTGACACACTTTAAGAAACTCTTGAGATCAACTTCTCTTATGTTAATGTTGCACAAAACTAGATGCAGATATGTTAACTATGCTGTTGAATTCTTGAATCTGATTGGTCAGAAGATGATTAATCAAAGTTCGTAGTGAACCTAGCCAGCTTTAGTTCACTCCATTCACTATTGCTGCAATATTTCGTGCTATATGTATCAAGATTAGCGTAATGTACATCATGCGCACATGCTTAATACTGGCTCAGCTCTATACACCATCAACTTGTACAGAACAATTTAACTCTTACAAATATTGATTTGTTTCAAACACTGCAGGTGTTCAAAACTTAGGATTCTACTATGTACGTTTTCTCGCTGTATCTTAGACTCATACACTCAGACATAAACAAAACACACACATCCAACCAGTGTACACAGATTCACATTCACACACACAGTAAATTAGCTTCTACGTTCAGATGTTCAGATTGATACACACACAGACACAAACCATCATGTATTTTGTACACGCCCTGTACCTTCACATTCTGCCCCTCACACCCCAGAAGCCTTGTCTCGTGTTATTAATACATTGCAGCAATTTTCATAACTGATATTATTACATGCCGGGTTGTTTATGGGAATAAATTTCCTAAAAAAATAATTCATGGAAATTTTAAATCAATCACACTGATGAAAGATGTTGCTCCAGCTGTGAAATGAGATTCAGAGCAAGACTGCAGAATGGCACGCAGATTCATTTCCCACATTGCTATAACTCTTAATACGGGTGATATATATGGGTGAAGGTGAATATGGCTGATAAATCACTCTCAGCGAGAGGGAGGGTGTATTGAGTCTCGTAAAAATGATGGATCAATGTCATCGACTCCTTGTAGCCAATTAACGTCACGCTTAATTGCTGAGGCTATCAGAGCCATTCAGCTCTCCTTCTATCACTCTATCAGTCTCTATATCTGTCAGGTTCACAACACACACACACACACACACATATGTATACTTCTATCTTCGTGAGGACTCTCATTAACATAATGCATTCCCCAGCTCCTTACCCTAACCTTAACCATCAGCGCTAATCCCCTAACCCTTACCCTAACCCTAACCTAAACCTAATTCTACTCTGAATATTAAAACCAAATCTTAACCGTAAAACGGCCCTCTGAAGAAGCCAAAATGTCCTCCCCTCCCAAAAATGTCCTCACTATGTTGGTTAAGTACTTTTATCGGTCCTCAACATGTAACAAGTACAAGTACACACACACACACACACACATGAATGCTACACTTGATCGACACTTCATCAACTAGTGTAAGCAATCAGCACTAATTTAGGCAGTCATATAGATTAATAAAGGGCAAGAGTTCACTTTTATATTTGAGAATGAGCCAAATTCAGTAAATCCCTCTGAGCAAAACAAAAAACCAACACACACACAAACACACACACACACACACACACACACACACACACACACACACACACACACACACGCAAACACACACACACGCACACACACACACAAAGAAAGGGTTATGAAAAAGACAGCTATAAAAATGTTCGATACGACCACACGGCTCTGCCTGCTGATTTCCCCTCGCGCCTCTGTTGCCGTGGAAACAGTAAGCGATGTTCAGCAGAGCTGAGAGAGAGAGGGGGGACAAGAGAGAGGGAGTGAGAGAGAGAGAGAGAGAGAGAGAGACCAAGGGAAACGGGAAAGGTGGAATAAGAGAGCGCAAGCAGGGGGGAGGGCGAGAGAGTGAAAGGAGACTGAGAGAGAGAGAGAGCGAGAGAAGGAGAGAGAGAGAGAGAGAGAGAGAGAGAGAGAGAGAGAGCAAGGAAGACATCAAGATACAGCAAAGCAGCAGTACCTGAGTGACAGAAGGCGATGAAGAAAAAGAGAGAGGGTTATTGCAAAGAAAGGGAATAAACAGAGAGAGGAGGGGAAAGAGGGAAAAAAGGCTCCCTGCTAGTCTTGTATTTTCCAACTGAAAGCAAGTGATCAAATATTTGACTTCTCCTTGGATGCTAAGGTCAGACAGAATACTGAGCTATTACACCTTTAACACAACCTGGCCATTTCTTTCACTAGTTTTTCCCTCTCTCAAACACACGCGCACACACACACTCCGAGCTTTGTGAGGCCTGCAGATAGCAGCGCTCCACCACAAACAAGGCAAGTCCCTGTTCCACACATTAATTATATTTCTTTCTGACAGAGATATCGACATGCTGAGTTCCTCCTTTCAGCCTTGTACGCTCCCAATGCCTGTCCAAACGCTGCCAACCATCACTCATTAACTCGGAACAAGCCCCGCGAGACGTGAGACTGAAATGCGGGGCATCGACGCCAATTACTTCATTAGCCATGGCCAAAGAGAACCATTTTAAATGCAAGTAATAACCATATTAATAAATACAATAAATGTGTGTACTCAGTTATAATTGCACTTAAAATCTATTAGGGCACAGCCCTTACCACACTTCACCTGGCAATTTATTATTTAATGTTAAAAAAACAGGTCCTTTTTTCACTTAATGCACTGCATTTTAATTGGACCATTGTTACATTTAGTCTTTATACAGAGAAATGAAGCATTACATCCTAGTGTTAAATATTATGAATCTGTGTTCTGCATAAGCAGACACGTGTAGTTCTGTGCAGGGAAAAAATGATTTCAAATCAAATCTACTCACATCTTTCAGCTTAATTTTGCTGTAGTTACAGAATATGCTTCAAGATGAATAACAAAAGAACAAAATGATAACTTTCTGTTGACTGGGTGTGCCTTAGAGCCGGGTCCAGGACTGTAGCTTTACACGGATATACACTTACTAGCCATTTTTTCATGTGCTCCTATCAGGTGCAATTACCTATAAAGACTGCAGCCCATCTGTTGCTATGCACAATCTGCCAGCTCTCTCTACCTCCATCAAAGGAAGAAGACCACCACTGACCAGATATTAATTGGGGTCCTGGACCATTCTCAGCACAGTGGTGATTCTGGCATGGTAGTGGCATCAGTGTGATTTGTGAAAGAGTGTCAAGCAAAGGAGCTTTCCTGGGATTTTTGTAAAACAACCTTAAAGGAAAAATACACCCTGAACAACTTAATCAACGTATATTTAACATACTGTATGATCTTCAATAACACCCAGGATTCATTTTGTACTTGTTTTTTTTAGTTTCATCGATATGTATTTACACCTACACTACCCACAATGCCATTTTCCTACTTGATGGTATTCATTTGCATACCTTTTTAACTTTCATGCTAATACTGTGATCGTGTTCATCATCTAGTAGGTTGCCACCTGGCCGAGCCGAGTCTCTGCCGTAACTCGGAGCTACGACTGTGTTGTACGGCTGCATTGCATTCTGGGACTTTGAGTCCAGCATTTGGTGTCTCTTCCACTTCTATGTTAGAGTTCTCATTAAGGACGAGAATGTATTTTTCTTTACTTCGTTCTTTTTAGGAGCTAACGCCAAAACCTGTGCATTATCCCTTATGTTTGAGGTTGTTTAATATGTCACTGCTATTAAACACCACTGTAACGTTGCTAGCGATATCCCCCATGACACCAGCACACTGTGACATAACCATTGCCTTCTCACAAGAATAATGAAAACACAGCACCAAGCAACAAATCAGCACTAGAATCACTACGCACATCACAAACGATTCAATATTAACATATTTCATGTGTTAAATCACAGAGGGTGGAGTTTTCCTTTAGAAACAGTCCTCCAGCCACAAATATTCACCCAACAGACAACCTGTGATCATAAACACAAATTGGGCAAACAAAAAAAAAGCTATTGTTACTGAAAGTATGCCTACATGGTGAGACAACAAGGTAGGTGTGGTTAATGAAGCGGCCATATACGATGCTTTAAAAGCCCATCACAACCTTGATGCTATAATGGCAGTGTCAGTGTCAGACAACACAGTCCACCACCTTAATATTATCTGCTTTATGGGAGTCATATGGTGGTCTGTTATATCGATAAACAGAGTAGAAGAGTGCAGGCAAATTGTATACACACAGATTACAAGCAAAAACATCTCCTGGCCTCTTTACAAATCATTAACTGTCCAATTTTGATGAGCCTGTGCTCGCTGTAGCCTCAGATTTCTGTTCTTGGCTGACAGGAGTGGAACCCGATGTGGTCTTTTGCTGTTGTAGCCAATCTACGTCAACATCTTGTGCATAGTGAAATGCTTTTCTGCTCACCATGGATATAAGGAGTGGTTGGGTTAAAACAGTTAAACCAGTATGGCCATTCTCCTCTGACCTGCAGATGTTTTTTGTTTTCCGCACCATTTTCAACAACCTTGACACGGTAAAAATCGCTGAGAAAAAAATCCTTCCCCATTCTGAGGTTTTTATTGGATCCTATACTGAAGCTATCGAGCTGGACCTGCATAATTGTATGAATTGCACCGTTTGCTGCCAGGTGCACAGTGTTCCTAATAAAGTGGTCATTGACTGTATGTATGGAACCTATACGGTTGATGTATCAGATAAAGTGGCCAATAGGTATACCTAAAAAAACTCATAATGCACATAATGAATCTAGATTTATGGCACAGACCGTGCAGAGTCAACACTGAAAATTAGCAGCATATATTACCGTAATGATGATAATAATAATAAGAATGGCAGAAAGAGATGGGTATGATTCACATCAACGCAGTTCCTGTTAATGTAATTTACAGCCTATAAAATCCTGCTATATTACAGCACTTAGTCATGCTCACACTCCTCCAAAATATGATCATAATTACATATATAAATGAGTATGATGGATTAAAGATACCAGGCCTTTTTTTTCTTCGCACTCGTCATGCAAAAACCTAACCCTAACACCCCCCCACCCCCACCCCAAAAAAAGCATTTGCGTTTGTTGCCAACTTTAGCCATTAAGAGATGAACATGCCTCAGTATTGTTAGGAATAATCTATTCATCTCTATAATAATATCTATTTATCTCTATAATAATATCCATTCAACGGCATCTAATCATTTCACCAAGAGTAGCCGCAGTAAATAAGTGCAGTGAAAAGGAGTCGGAATGACAGATTGTTTGTCACAGGGGCTAGGCTAGATTATTTTTTTTCTTATTCGAATGCCATTTTCTTTCTCAGTCTTGCTCTCTCTCTCTCTCTCTCGCTCTGTCTATTGTGTTGCTGATAATCAGTCCAGTCGGCCAGTCTATATGCATTTGTGTGTGTGTGTGTGTGTGTGTGTGTGTGTGTGAGAGAGAGAGACAGAGAGAGAGAGAGAAATCTTCGGTATAACAGATGTAATAGCTAGGATTTTATACATATAATAGACAAAGTTCTGGGTGTCCTGAAAGGACATTATGTCCATACATCAACAGGGATTGCAGAACTGTATACTGTTCTGTTTTTGTGTAGTTTTTTCACTCTTTTTTTTTTTATAATAACATTGTGCAATTTCCAAGCTGAACTTTCCAAACATATCTCTGCTTCTTTCTTTCTCAATCCATTTTTTTCCTCTTTAATTCCTGCTTTTTGGTGTGATGATTAATGCTACATTTCTACTGTCACGGTACGGTGGCACGGTGGTGCAGTGGTTAGCACTGAAGCCTCACAGCAAGAAGGTCCACAAGGTTTCCTCCAGGTACTCCTGTTTCCTCCCACAGTCCAAAGACATGCAGATTAGGTCAACTGGCTACTCTAAATTGCCCATAGGTGTGAATGCGAGCGTGTGTGGCTGTTTGTCTGTGTTGGCCCTGTGGTGTACCCCACCTCTCGCCCGAAGATGCTGGGATTGGCTCCAGCTTTCCCTCGGCCCAGATGGATAAAGCGGTATAGATAATGGATGGATGGATGGAATAATAAAGACGGTAATAGTTAGATGAACATTTTTGGGATAGTTTGAATATGAAGTACATCTTTTGAACACTTAATCCTCTCTCTCTCTGTCTTGTCTTCAATGTGTCTCCAGGGGTCTTGTAATGTAAAATAATTTAATCCTTTGATTAAATCTTTTTCTTGCTTAGGGGTTCCCAAATTAAGGTGTCAACTTCCACTCTGCAGTGACTGCCTAACATGAAGGGGTGTACTTAAAGTGTTCACATACATCCTTACTGTCACACACAAAGGATTCCATTTTGAAACGCCTAAAGATGAAACACTATTTTGAAAAGAATGAGAGTTCAGTGGGGCGGTGCAGTGGTGCAGTAGTGCAGTGGTTAGCACTGTCATCTCTCAACAAGGAAGTTCTGGGTTCAAACCTGGTGGCCGACTGGGGCCTTCCTGGGTAGAGTTTGCGTGTTCTCCCTGTGCCTGCATGGGTTTCCACATGCATATTAGGACAACTGGTTGCTCTAAATTGCCCGTGAGTGTGAATAGTTGTTTGTCCCTATGACAGATTGGTGACCTGCCCAGGATGTACCCCACCTCTCACCTGAAGTCAGCTGGGATTGGCTTCAGCTTCCCTGCGACCCTGACAGATAAGCAGTATAGATAATAGGTGGATGGGTTTTTCAACACAGAATCTAAGAAAACATGCATTTAACCATTAACCCATCTCAGTCGACAAAATGACCTTTTACAAGGTTTCTTTGCCGATAGTAGCTGCATTTGGTATTGTTTTGTTTTGTTTTTTAGCATAGAAATCACAAAATGTGATTATCTAGCATCCATTACTTAAAATTCACTTCATAAATTCATAATTAACTTTCAAGCTGTAATTTGTGTTGTAAAAACAGTGTTGTAATTTGTGATATTATAGTATTGTTGAAAATAGAGAAGAAGAAAAAAATGTACTTTACTTCTTCCTGTGATCTTTAAGAAATTCTTTAGGGATGATGTAACTTCCTGCTGAATATTGTGTGAATATTTCAAATTGTGTTCAGGTAACAGTAACATGTTTTCATAATCTTTAACGCATGACTGTTGAATGGATGAAAAGGATATTTGAGTAGGAGATGTTAAACGGATACACATTACTGATCAAATAAATGCGTTTTCAATTTCAATATAATTTAATGAATATATTTCAAGGTAAACTGAAGTTACAGTGGGTCGGGAGAGGTGAATGTTCTGTTTTTAAGTGCTATAGAGGTTTTATTAATGATTTAATTGATTTAATTGAAATATGTACAGAGATTCTTATGATGGACATTTTGCCTATGTTTAAAATGAATTTGTAAATATGTCATCGGTTGAATCATCCCGTTCTAAGTCAGAACACTTTTTCATGTGTGTAATATGTGGCAAAGCTTTGCATTCATTATGGAAACGATCAATAAAAATTTCGGCTCAAAAGAGAAACTGTGATCACTATGCTCAGGAAAAACAACATAAAAAAAAAAACAACAAAGCAAATTACGTAGACCAACAATATACAGAACAACCAACCAGGACAAGACTTCCCAAGACTATAAATTATGTATCCAGTCAATACAAAAAGCTCCTCCTCCTGCACTAGCATTCAGCAGTTCTGTCCTCCATCGTGTGGACGCATGGCTGGGGGTTTAGATTTGGAGGAAATGCTGAATTTGTATGGATATTAAGCTTCAAACCAATTACCCTTAGTTACTGCACCCACAGTCACTTAAGACTGCTGGGATATAAATAGCTATAATTATACTGAAGGCTAATTATTATTTTTAAAGCTAATTATTACA
>JAQQZX010000018.1:10427180-10441523 GCA_030068355.1 Notoglanidium maculatum | reverse complement strand
AAAAAACCTGAATATAGTCGTTGTTGATTTTAGCCAAGAAATTTCATTTGGACCTAACAGCAGGGTGGAGAAACTCATAAACAGCTTATGGTGGTCATTTTGTTTTTCAGATTGAACAGCAGCTACTGTGAGGAGAGAACAAGACAAACATGGTACAGCACTTGAGAAAAATATGCGAAGAGAGAGAGAGAGAGGGGGAAGAGAGTCACTCTGTGATCTCTGTGCAATCAAGCATCTGATTCATCTGGCATGGACACACACTCATGGGTTTTACCTTTCCTGTCGACTGACTATCATTGAACATTGTCCAAACCAAAATATATACAAATCTGTGATCTTATGCCTTATTTTTTCACTTGGGTTATGATAATGAAATTAAGCCTTATATCTTTTATTGTGGGCAGCTGAGAGCATCCGGACTTATCTCAGACAGCCAGATGAGTGCATTTGGATGAATTTCAGCATTCACACAGCCCAACAAGCAGGAATAGTTTTTGATTAAAAAAAAAAATCAAATGACAGAACTCCTGAAACGCTCACCTTGCTGCCGAAAGATCAGAGCAACACTATTATCTCAATACTTATCTGTATTTGCACATGTAGCTTCGTCTTAAGTGTGCTCAGTTGCCATTTACTATTTTATGAGCAGCTGTAGAAAAAATTGAAGCAAATCTTTGTCCCACTGCTGCCAAGTCTTTTAGGGGAAAGTAACTAAAGCATGCTCCAAAAGTCGCTAGAAGTTACCAGCTGATGTCATAGGTTAATTTCCATATTAATGCAATCACCATGACAGTTTGCATATCAAAAAGTCTTACATGAAGGAAGATTTCTGAAGAACAGTTTTATCAGCATACCCAGGGTGTCCAAAAGTCATGAAAAACTGGGAACATGTGGAGCAAATGTGTCAATACGAGAATGTTGAACATAATCCGCAGTGGCCGAGAAAACACGTAGTGTAAGGGTGAACATATAAAGCATATGCTATAGATAATAAATACAAAATTAAATATACTGTATGTACGTTTAGTCTCATTGGTTCCTAACCTTAGCACTAACTAATTATTTACATAGTTAGAAAATACTAGAAACGTTGGGAAATAATGGGGATCAGAGATTGGTTGTTGGGAACAATTCTGATTAGTGACTGGTCATTGTTGTTGGGAACATTGATTATCAGTAATTGGTTGTTGTGAACAGTGATCAGTGATTGGTCATTGAGGGAAAATGGTGATTAGTGATTGGTTTTTGAGAGAACAGTGATTTGTCACTGTAAAGAATGGTGATTATTGATTCATCACTTGGAACAATAGTGATTAGTGATTGGTTGTTGGGAAAAATGGAGATCAGTGCTTCGTTGTTGGAAAATATTGAATAGTAATGGATTATTGGAAACAGTGGTGATCAGTGATCAGGTTTTTTGGAACAGTAGGGATCAGTGATTGGTTGATAGGAATACAGGCGCAACACAAGTGCACCTCAGTCAGGCTTTACACACTGGTGGTGAGTCGTAAAACCAGTAGATGTGATGTGAGCTGGAGAGCCATATTGAGTGCAGGACAGTGACTAACATCTGCTCAAAAAGTCGCTAGAGAATTGTCTCTCTTTTTTTCCTTATATATAATATCACTAAAGGGGTATAAATATTGTGGGGGAGGGGATCATGAATTGTCCCGCATCACGCCAATGAATTTGCATTAATAATATATGTAAGCTTTTATTATTTAAATATACAATGCAATCTCTCTCTCTCTCTCTCTCTCTCTCACACACACACACACACACACACACATACACACATGCGCATTCTCTCCCTCACCCTCTCTCCCTACCTCTCACCTCTCACACACCATCACTCTAAATCCATATGAGAAAGGAGTTAAAGTCATTGAATAAAATGAGAGGGCTCCAAGACCTTTTTAATCTAGGTCACCTTCACCCCCAATGCACACTTGCACACACACACACACACACACACACATGCACAAGGCCATTTATCACAATGTTGAATTGTGTCAACCACAAACCTTGAACCTATCAGAGATTTAAACCTCCCATTACAGAGACAGGACACTGTCTGAATAGAGAGGATTAGTAATCAAACATAGTTTGTGCTCAGACACGTATGCATTGCGCATACACACACACACACACACACACACACACACACACGGCACACGGCACACGGCACACACCACAGCTGGGGAGTGCATGCACACTGGTCTTTATCTTATCATAAAGACAGCCTTATTGGATAATATGGCCTTTCGTGCAGGACCACTCTCTCTTGGCACGTTCCCTAAAGGGGCTTTGAGCAATATTGCAATTTTGGGGGGCTAAATGTTGTACCGCACTTTTCAATTTTCTGGTCAATTTATATGCTAATTTACATGGCAGCTAGATTGGCTGGCAGGCTGCGGGTGATCAGGTGAATTTTTTTTTCTCCCATGCTTCTGCCTCTGTATAATTAAAAGGGCAGAACAGATGCCACAATGCTGCCTTACAACCACAACCAACACCAATTACCTCAGTCTTTACATTTACGGTATCTGGCAGATGCGCTTATACAAAGCGACTTACAGAAGCTTTTTTCGTACCACTGAGCTGTTGAGCCTTGCTCAAGGGCCCAGAAGGAGCAGCTTGGTGGAGCTGGGATTTGAACTCACAATCTTCTAATCAATAGCCTTATTTTTATTGTCCCTGGTAATATTTACAGCACACATTTTTGTCAATCCAATGCAGATCTGTTTACATAGACAGTAGCTAGCCTAGCTAGTGTTACTTCTGCATGCTAATTCTGATAGTTCAATTACCTTCAATAAGGAGGGACCTTTTGACCTTTTTTCCCCAGGTCTTAAATGATGGTCTTAGCTAAATGAATCTGTTCAAACACACATAGATGCTGTTTCGAGTAGTATCACGATGCAGATACAAATCTGTAATTCAAAGGCTTACATGCCAGTTATTTTTTAATTACTTATCTTGCTTCATCACAAAGAAATGTCTTTTGGAAATGAACTGCCCTAATCATCACTTTATTCTATTCCAATTAAATCATGCACGTGTCATGAACACAGTTTATTCGGACTGTGCTGTCCGTCAAATTAGCAGTGGCAGCTAATTGAGCGGGTTAGCAAGACTAAGCTAAGTCTTTCCTGCACAAAAATACATCAGAATAAGCTTTCATTTTTGCCATCCATATCTGCTAGCAAATGTATTAAGTCAGATTCTTAACTCCACAGCAACTAAGCAAAATACCCTACACGGCCACAAGTTTGTGGACATCTGACCATTACAGCCAAACCCACATCCCATTCCAGATTTCAGTCCTCTCTTTGCTGTTATCATAACCTTCTCTTAAGCCTTTTTTTTCCCCACTAGTTTATTTTCCAACCACAAGAGCATTAGAGATTAGACACTGATATTTGAAAGGGAACTTGTAAAGCTACAGCATATAAAGGCATTCAATACAATTGTCTGCTTCCAACTTTGTGACAACAGTTTATGGAAGAATCATATTAAGCTGTGATTCTCAGGTGTCCACAAACTTTTGGCCATACAGTGTTCATGAACAAGTGAAGCTTGGGGTAATTTCTTTCTAGCCCAGGCTGCAGATTCATGCAGCCTATCCTATCAGTAACAGTCGTGTCAAACGTAGACAGAATAAGCACACATTGTGTAACCAAAGTACAATTTACACAAAACGACAGACACAATTGAATGCTTAGTGGTTTTTTTAGCATGTTTGGTATCTGGATGAAACACAGCATGACCCCCAATAGAGCACTGACTTGAAACACTGATATTTAATAAACACAAATGAAGCTGCCTATCTGCCTTTAAGTGTGTGTGTGTGTGTGTGTGTGTGTGTGTAATAGCTTCCTTCTTATTATGCTATCGATGAGACTCTGGGATTTTTTTGTTGCCTTTTTTTTTTTATTTCATTGTAGAGGTATTGAGAGATACTAGAATTCAGCCTAGCATCTAACATTATGGCTAGATATTACTGCAAATTATGAACGGACTATTAGGATGCATGCAACCATAGGTATCAAGACACATCTACACAACACCAGCACACCCACAGTGAGGTCACAAACCTTGCATCCAATTAGAAAAAAAAAGCAACACATTTAAAAAATAACAAAACGGGCAAGTTGTTATATTAATGCTAAACGATATCTATTAAAGCCTTTACATTTCCCTTTCTGAATGTGATATAAATATTATCTGATGACCTGTACGCCCACCCTAATGCATTTATTTAACTGCCTCCAACTTCTTGTGTATGCTTTCGACAGCTTTTGGAAGCTTCTTGTATTCACTTCACTAATATTCTTCATGACATCTCTGCCCTCCTTTAAGTTAGATTATGTCTGGACACCAAGGTGGCTTATTTTTCGTTATGCTGCAGGATACACCCACATTTCAGTTTATTTTTCATGCGCTTGTTTTTCAGTTAAAATAACGGTACATTTTCATGTAACTGCATATACCTTATTATTTCATCTCATGCTCTGCATCTCTCTATCGTTGACTCACGTACATAACTAACACATGTTCGTTCCACCCTCTCTCTCCTCCTGCTGTGTTTCGGTACCCTCCTGGGAAGCATGCGTTTAGTGCCGGCTTGTGTTTATGACAGATGTGAGGCTGATACCTGGCGTCCTTGTGGGTGTGTGTTTGGAATGGACAATGTGAGGCGTGGTATAGAAATATGAGCTGAATATCTGGTACATGTGTTTTTGTACCTGTGTGTGTGTGTGTGTGTGTGTGTGTGTGTGTGTGTGTGTGTGTGTGTGTTTGCTATGGAAGAGATGCACTTCAGTTTAACAAGTCTGGACACACTGTGTGGCTGCGGCAATGAGATTGCTATCCTGTGGGTAAAAAGTCAGTAGTTTCCACTTTCTCTCTCTCTCTCTCTCTTTTTTCTCTCAGTCTGTCTGCCTCACACCTACGAATACTTCATCTCTGAACCGAAAAGTCTTTAGATAACATTTCAAGTCTGTTCCGTTGACAGACAAGACTCGAATCCACTTTAAAAGAGCTGACACCATGCCATTAGATCCATCTACACAACAAGGTGAGTGGCCGCTTCATTTTGAGCTGATAAAAATCCACAAGACAATAATGCTATTCAAAAGCCGAGGGAAAATCCATTTCTATTGGATGGTCCAGGCCGTTTGATATTGAGCCGATGCATCAGGGAGACAACAGGACTGTGGTAATGTCATCCAAACGCAATAAACCCAGAGAGATGGGATCACTCTGACGGCAAAGGGAAGAGGGCGCCAACATATTCGCACACACACATACACGTGCAGAGAGAGAGAAGGAAAGAGTGAAACCAAGATAGATTAGAGAAAGTCAGAGTCAGGAAGAGATGCTTCCTTGATTCTTTATTCATTAAAACCAGTCAGGGCTTCACAAGAGCTCCAAGTAATCCTTTTAAAAGCGGCCTCTTCTGCTCAATTCTTCACAATGATGTTTTCATAAATATTCATCAATTAGAGAGCTGTTTCACCACTCGCTTGAAACCTATATATGCAGTTCAGCACCATCAGCTAATGAGGAAACGGCCAAGATCTAACGCTGCAGTGGGCATTAATTAGACTGGGGGAAGGGCATAATTGAGAGCTTTTTTAATTTAACATAAATGTTCAGTTTGCATGTTCATCCTCAGTTTAAACCCACTGAGGAGGAATATGTGCTGGAACGACCTCATGCACAGGTCATGTAACAGTTTAAGAATACCCTTGGTGTGTCTTTGAATCTGGCGTGAACATCCCCCCCTCCCCCGAGTGGTAAGGTGAAGCTACACACATATTTTTACTATATTTTATATTGCCCATGCATTAACACTGCAGACCGACATGCATTCATCCTTCCCTAAATCTGCGGAAGGTGTTAAAGGTTGCCACAATGACCTGCGAGCTCTTAAGTCCCCATTAGAGGCAGCCTTGGTTAGTCGGTTATCCGAAAGGGCAAGAACAGCAAGAGCTCCTATTCTCTTTCCATTCACACTCCTGATAAAGCCCCTTAACCACACACGACATCATGCTCCTCTCCCACACACATGGACAGCTATAAGAGCTATGACATCTACAGTGAATAGTTAGTCAGTATATTAGAAGTATAACAGAATAGTCCTGGGATAAAAAATAAGCCTGGAACAAACAATGAAAATGTAAAGTGAAAATGTGATTATACGCCCCATTATCTAGGTTTACTTTTGTGTTACTATTAAGTGGTGTTGGTTATTTCATGACCAGCAGCTTTGTGACTGTTTTGGCCATGTTTCAGCAATGTTAGTGTAATTTTTAAAGGTCCACTATGTTGGATTTTGAGGGTATCACATTATACTAGGGATGGTTTGACACCTGTAATGGTATCAGGTATTGGTTTGATACCATGCTTGTTTACTAATGCTTGTAAAAATGCTATAATAACATCTGCAGTATCTGTCACACATGAGAGAGCGCACTTCATGTCTGCGAGCACTGAGCACTGAGGCACATGCATTGCACATGATTGCCTTGTAATTCGCAGCAACCTGTGGTCATTTTTAATGACCATACTCATTAACACTGCTCTGCACGCTCAGATCAGCCGGCCTCACACTCTCTATTAAAAATGCTGTTCAAATTTTATATGCAAAACTCATACAGAAAAAGGAGTTCGTTGCTAGAAGAACGCAGCCGTAACCAACACATGCAGAGGTATAGAAAACGTTCCATGATGCCCCTGATTGATTAATACTAAGTAGAAATCAGTATTTATATCAATGAGTAGCAAGAAACATGTACTTAGTCTGAAAAAATGGTATTGATGCAAGAAAATCATTCTTGAGAGCTGTGTCTTAAAAAACATTTTAGATTCCTTTTGGATCGTAATTCTCTAACCATGTTTCTGTTCTTGTTGCAATAAATGGAATATTTGTGAATGGAAATCCACTTTATCGGGTGGGGATTGTTCAATTCGCCTGAAGATTTCACTGTGGTCCTGTACCATGTCCGGGTGATAAAGCCATTCGTCTATCAAGGCAAGGATAACTCCAATGACGTTCCAAAAAGCAGTTGAGTGAAAGCAAAAATTGGGTTTTGCTGCAGCTTTTAGCTGTTAAGATCAATCAGTTACATCTGAGCAGAGAGCTCCTCTGATAAATTCTGATGAATACAGGATGAGAAGCAGAGAGAGAGAGTGTAAGTCAAGGTCAGCGCTGTTTTAATGTGAGCTGTAGAATCCATAATTCGTGCGAGGGTTTCGGATTCCGGTCTGTGTGCCGAGAAAAGCCACACGGTAGAAAGTGCTGTCATCAGCAGGGAGCTGTTAAGAACTTTCTTGCTCAAGCATGTGGGAACCCGACGTAAGAAAAAAATGAAGGAGAGCCTAGAGCGGTTGATAATTACAATGACGAAATGAACTTTCTCAGAAGTTCATGCTGCTAATCCGAGTACTTTGGTGTAATTTCTCTTAATGTGGAACTTGGAAAGCTCTCATCTGTAACATCCAAAATAAATACGGATGATATAAGAGCTGCCTTTTAAGGATTGCTAGCTCTATTTTTCAAAAACAAAGGAAAAGCCAACAACCAACAACAAAAAAACCAAAAAAAACCATGACTTGTAAAAACCACAGCATGGATCCATCAGAATAACAAATGAGTAATCTTTTCCTCTATTTTACCCCGCACTCCTACATCTCTTAAAGAATTTAAGCCCGCTACACTTCCCACATCCTTCAAGATCAAATCAATAGATATGACTCAGTGCCTGAGACTTCTCCAGCCTGACTAATCCTACAGGAGCAAACTACTTTCTATTTGCATCTTGCTGCCCCAGCATCTCTCCACTAACCAGCCGGATCCTCCATGTTACACATTTCAGATTTCTGAAATAAACAACCCTCCCCCACACTCTTGTCATACAAACAGTTCATGTGGTTCCTGTGAGCACTTCCTCCGACATTTACCTGGTACTGGATCTTTCAACACCTTAATAAAAGAATTTATTAAACACTATCATTTCATAAGGACCGTATTTGTGTGTTAACCTAGTGCTTTGTCCAGTGTAATCTTGTACTAAAACAAATTATACCACTGCGCTGTTGAATTCTCAAATCTAATCTGGTCAGAAGGTGATTATTTTTCTATAACAGCAGCTACTGACAGTAGTCCATCCATCCATCCATCCATTATCTATACCGCTTATCCATTAAAGGTCTCAGTGAAGATGGAGAAAATCCCAGCTGACTTCGGGCAAGAACACACTGGGCTGGTTGCCAATATATCACGGGGCTAACACTGAAATGAACAGCCATTCATGCTCACGTTCACACTTATGGGCAATTTAGAGTCGCCGGTTGACTTAATCTGCTTGTCTTTGGACTGTGGGAGGAAACCGGAGCATCCGGCGGAAACCCGTGCAGGCACAGGGAGAACACGCAAAATCCACACAGAGTTCAACAGCTGCAAGTCAAACGACTGGTTTATATTAATGTGCTCGTTCTCACACGTAATAGCGGATTCACATGGACTTGTGAATGAGACTTGGGAACATATTAAAAATATTAACAGTATAAAAGGAAAAGAAAATCTTATATTGGCTTATATTTAAAAAAATAATCAACTTTGGATGGTAACAGTAACTTTACTTCACGCCACAGGGACGTTTTGTTTCTACGACAGCACACCCTGTCATATTTTATTTATTACTTATACAACATTCAACTTTATATGCATGGCCCAATTTATCTAATTAACCTGAAGCATGTTCTGGCATTTGATAAATAAATGACTGTATGAGTGATTTACGAACTTCTTGTCACTAAAACATGGTTTCCTGCACATGAAGGTGTTTTCGGACCGGTTTTCGAACAGTTTTTTCCAGTTTTCAGTTTTCTCGTCTGCCAGGTATACCTTATTATATACAAGCTACTGTAACACTGTTGTGTCCATATTGTAATAATACAGTAAAACATACAGTATTATTAACTTTACCGTTAAACTAGGTGTCACATCAGTGCCGTAGGGCGCTTTTGGGATCTCTTTTTGTTTGGACCCATCAGCCCCTGCACCTCTCATCACCTGATTATTGATTTGTTGCACATGTTTTGAGTTTAGTTTGTATTCACAACCACAGCATAGAAGGACTTTAGTTTTCTTGTGTCTTTGCAAAGTGTTAGACTGATTTATAGTTAATGCTTAGCCTCACGTTTTCTTGTCTTTTGTCTTAACCACAGCCTGTTCGTATTTTGCCAAGTGTTTTACCTGTGCCTGTTTTGTCGACTCTACCTTTGCTCACGCGATATTTTGACCTGGTTTGTCCGTGTTTAAATTAAAGTTTTCCCCTTGCACTTACATCCGCCTCTAGTGCTTACCCAACACTAGGCACCAAAAGCATTTACCTGAAGCAGCAAAGGAACCTCGTCTTTGATTTTTCTTTTTTTTAAAGCACAGCTTTAATTACTTTAGTGAGTAATTAAGCACCATAAAGTTTAACCTTGAGGCAACTCTAGGTAATCTTACCTTGTAAAGTGCTAATGTGTTCTAGCTTGCCTGGTATTTTAATAGATAACCCAAGTACCTTTCTTTTTTTTCTTGTTTTTCTTTCTGTGAAATTCATTTAAAATTCAAATTTAAAACAGCAATATTATTGTAAAATTGCAGCCCTGTTCTTGTTTTCCATATTTTCTTCTGAAGATCTTGTAAATATTAATCACAGGAACTATCTGCCAACTCTGCTACCAGTAAGATACTCCACATTTCCAAGCTAAGTCTTTTACAATGTAATGAAAATGAAATACAGTGATGGTTCCCTGTTTCATTCTTAGGGTTACTGTGCACTGCACATTTTAGTGATTTTCTTGCTATAACGTGTGTGTCTATGGAAAACATCAAAACTGAGACTGAGAACCAATGCAGTATATCAAATACGTATGGAATAATACATAACAGATGCAAAACAGGGGCTGTTCACCCCTCAAAGTAGGTTATGTGCTTATAACTGCACCATGTGAAGCGTATTAGTCTGCAGATTTACAGCAAATTTACAAATAATTATAATTTTTATTTATTAGTGAAAGACGAATCGTGCTTTTGAATTGTAAATAGGTAGATTTAATGTGTAATGGAACGTCTGTGAGGCAAGCTACTTCCTTACGTTTTAAACAGTCATTCCCTCACCAGCCTTTACCGTGAGATTTCTCCACTTCACATTGCTCTCTCTTGAAGTAAATTAGATAAAAACTTTTTTCCACATCTTTTTACCTACCAGATCCAAGAATTCAACAACATTGTAGTATAAGACGAAATATATGTGTGAAAAATGTATGCAATTAATATCTATGTCTATTAATATCTATCTAAGTCTGTAAACCTGTCAGAGTCTAACTAAATGTCATTTGTCAGAATTTCAGCTTCATCATAAATGTAGTAGCCTGGCCAGCTCACTTAAATTCAACTGAAAATGTTTCATTTTTTTTTTTTTAGAAAAGGTCAGCTTATTGCATGAAACGCTGCATACAGGAATGAACAAAAGCAGTTCCATATTTTTGCAATTTAACATACCAGAGGCCAATAAGATACAACATAGAGTATCACACAGCCCACAGATCGAGTTGTATAATTCTGAAAAGGTCATGAGATTTTGCAGAAGGAACCACAGTCAGTACATAGTTGTAGTGTTGTACTATGTGTAATTTAGCTTAAAAAAACAAGTTGGAATATTCCCTCATTTCCTGATTGGGAATTTAAAACTCTGAAGTGGAATAAACAATGGTGCTGATCAATTCCGGGAAAGCAAAACAGCCTTTTTTTTTCAGCTATGCTCATGAATATTTCAGATTCAGTGGGGTTTCCAAAGAATGAACACCACATGTGTGTATTTTGAAGAGCGAAATAAGTCATCCATACAAAATATATGCAAATGAAACATTTCCAAATATACTTTTTCTTCTGACAGAATTTTAGCATTTGTTATTGGCTTATATCACAGAATTTTTTTTTTTAAATCCTGGATATAAATTCCACTCATACACTATATGGCCAAAAGTATGTGAACACTTGGCACATACACATGTGTTTTTTAAATCTGGAATGGAGTGTTCAACAAGCACATATGAGTGTTATGATCAGGAGTCCACAAACTTTTGGCCATATAATGTATCTGCAAACCTGCTTATAACCTGCTTTAATAGGGTTCTTCTAAAGCAGGAGGCAAATGACGGGCACAAACGAGTGCTTGAAAGTGTTTCAGTGGACCTAAACAAGCGCTTGAAAAACTGTACCAGACCTGATGAACATATAAACAAGTTCAGAGATTTCTAAATATGAACACAGCTTCTGTAGCAAATCTGATTAACAACTTGACAACATGGTTTGTTTTAAAATACATTAATATAGAAAACATAAAGTTTAAAGATAAAAGAATGCATTCATTCTCCCTGCATCATGTATCTCATCTGTTCAGATTCCATGGCTATAGTCAAAGTGGTCTCTGTGATAAAAATGTATACAATTTATCTGCTAATACTAAGCAACTAAGATAAGTCACTGGTCAGCCATGTTCCTTATTCAGACATTTGTATGCAACGAACATAACTTCCTTCCATTTCAACGCTTCCTTCCATTACTTGATTAACAATCTAGAGCTGGAGCACTGCACAGATAAGAAAGATAACAGATATTGCTGAGTTTAATTTAATTAAAATGAATGAATCAATATGATGAGCAACAGCTTTATATGTTGTAATCCTGAAGAACAAAGTACTGTATACTAACCCACTGATCTCCTAAACTACTCAGACACGTCCAAATTTCTCTCCATTCATCCACCCACCCATCCTCCACTTCAAGACTCTGGGAATCCACCCTTGGCATAGCTGTATCCCCTGCTGTCCAGGGAGAAGGGCTGTGGTGCCAGCAGGCTAAGCACAAACTGTTAACTGCTCATTTTAGCTATCAAAACTGCTCCTGCTGTTGGCCCTTGGGAGGCAAAACTACTTCCATCGCATGGGCCAACTCACAAACACCCCGCTACGGCGGCAACACAAATGAAACAAGTCACTAATGCTCAAAGCAGCAACCACTTAGTACCAGCTATTGTGTAAGAACAGAAATGCATTCCATACTCGCCCAAGAAAGCCATAACCCTAGTTAGCTCTCAGACTTGCAGTATTCTATGCCTCGGTGTTCTGAAGCTCTATATTAAGCGTGTTAGCTAATGGATGTAGAGGCACACCATGGGTCTTGTTAGAAAGGTAATTTCATTATACAAGACAGGAGAATGAATTGTAGACCTTTGAAATTGGACTGATTTTTTTTCATACAAACAGAAAGCAAGTGAGGGCAAATAAACAACTAAGTAGGTGCTGTGTACTGCGTAAGGCATCAAAGAGTAGCTTTCGAATTCTGCTCCAGCTAAACGATGAATAAACTGGCATTCGGATGTCTGACACCTCGCCAGCTCTTGCTCCCTGCGACAACACACATATGCCACTGGAGCTTCATCGCATTATTCCAAGTGCTAAACTTAATCCTTCAGTAATCCCTTGAACTGAAAAAGGGTTATCAAAGCAAGAAATATGAAATAGACTGGTATTTTCAAAAAGGAATATGAGTTTCTTTTCAAGGTGCCTCTATTAATCCAGTCTCCTGTATCTTTCAACCATAAACAGGTTGCTTTAATCATGCAGCAAATGAGAAACATCTTCAAGCAGTATAAACTTCAACATTTTTCATTGTTTAATCCTTCCTAAAGAGAAGTCCCAATGAGTTAATCACTCACCATGGTATAGGGAGATTATATATTAATCTGTAAATTGCCTGATTGTTCAGATGGACCATATAATTCCATCAGTAATACTGCATGTGGTAGAAGAGTGTAATGATGCCCCAGACAAGTTCGCGCCACACACAGAGACCGTAAACAGAACGAACAAGGTGTTAAACATCTCTGCTATTGATGATCATATTCTCAGTTCTCGACAGTCTGGTGCAATTGCGCAATAGGCCTGAGTCCACCTACTTTGGGGGAAAATGAGAGGATGTTTCAAATACCAACCTGTCATTTTATTCTCACCTAAGACAGGATCTGGGGCAAGGTGCTGCTGCAGTTGAGCGGTTTCCAACCCCGAGAGTTCCAAGCAATTAAACGCATTCCAGGTTATTCAAGTGTCAAGTTGGGTTAGCTGGGAATGCTGGGAAGCACTCTGATATCAGAAAATTTCATACAACATGGAAGCAACGAATGCCATGAAGCAACTCGGTCTTACGATATAATGAAATGAAAAGTCATAATTTGGCCATGCTCATTTTGCTCATATCATGGCTCCGTATTTAAAAATACCAATAGCAAAAAATGGAGACTTAAAACTGAATAATATAAAAAGAGCAAAATTGCTATCATTAAGAAACACTTCACATGAAGTCCGCAGATTCCTATCAACGTATATAACCTTATAAAGGATCATTTCTGTGGATTTGTTACTACTGAATATCTAGAATCATCATATACAGAGATTTATTATAATATTTATCAAAACATACTTGGCAACAGTGGCCATTAGCTCCTAACTTATTCTAATTCCTCACTTTTTCTTATTTATTCTAATCACATATCATTGAGAATTTTAGCGTGATGCTGGGTCTCTTGGTTTCACATTTGCAAATCTGAAACAATTTGCATGACTCAAACTTGCAGTCTGCTTATGAAGGTCCAAGTCAGTCAGTTCAAGTTCAGCACCATGGCCAGCGATCCTACAACAAGAAATACATGAAACCATTCGCAAGCACTCACAGCTTGAGGACAATTAGTGCATCAAGTTTCCTAAGTAGTCTCTGGGAGCGCAGGGAAAGGGAAAATTAAGGGAAAAGGGTAGGTACTGGGCAGTGGTGACTCAGTACTTGAGCACGGGCTCAAGATAGTTGCCTTGGATAAAAAAAATGTAAGGGAGAGAGGCATCAAAGGCACCGTAGTGGTCACTTACCATGAAATAACATTGTTTTCTCTTTTCAGTTTCTCCTGATGAAGACTGCCCTCCAGCTTGTCACTAAACACTCACCCTTCACATTTCAACCATACAAAAAAACTCTTAGGTCAGTTTCATACTAGTTTTTTTTTTTCCTGGACTGTGGTCCATTTGCCCCCAGAGATTTGTTATGTTTGGTGAAGTGTGAAAGTGCTGCATGCTGAGTAATATGACTAGTTCAAAACTGTCAAGTTACTTCCTGTTTCAAGTTTAGTGGTGGCTGGGAAAGGTTTGTGTCGCAATTCCGTCCCTCCCCGCCGCACGGAAGGCTCGCGGCCTCCGTCGCACGCAGCGCGGACGCGCTGCTTCTGGTTCATG
>JAQQZX010000018.1:10408308-10425946 GCA_030068355.1 Notoglanidium maculatum | reverse complement strand
TTAAAATATATTATGAGTTTGACCAAGCCGTCCTCTCACCTGCGTGTGTGTCCCGAACAACCTGGCTCCCGTGACAGTTTGTTATGGACATTGGAGGTGACAGAACACCTCACTGATAAATAAAACCAGACGTTCATACAACTGGAGAACTGTACTTAGTTCGCTTTGCGGTGTAAGTGCTTGCACTGAAACATCATGAAAAATGCATGTCTCATGTTGGCCTGCATGCCTGATAATGTCTTATATGAGAACGGCTCCTCGATTGTAGGTATCCTGCGCGATGATATGCCATGTATCCAAAAAGTGCCTTCTTCATGTTGATATCAAAGGAAACACCATTTTGCAAACCTGTGTGCACATATGTGAGTAATAGGTCTACCCAACTGAATAGAATAGAATAGAAATAGAATGAAATTTAAAGTGCATCATTCAGCAGCAAGAACATACATACACACAGACAGTCAAACACACCATGATTATAACATTCAAACCACTTTAGGCTTAGAGAACAAGCATCTGCACACACACACATACTTCCGTCAACTGAAAGAATTATTCGATGTAAAAGTAAACCCGTACATATGAGCCCCTTCTGCACACAAGCCCAAAATCAAGAAACGCATATCCGGGCCAAGTGTTAAAAATGCCCTTAGAGAGCACTCCGATCTTTGGTCTCTGTTGCTAAATAACTTCATTGCATATATGAATGATTTTGCGGGAATGTTGAGCTGTAGGCAAAATCACAGTGCAACCGCTAATACGGAGATCCAGACAAGAGCTAATGATATTCCAGCACTCAGAGAATTTGGCCATGAAATAGGGGCCATGGGTTGATGCCAGTTTCTTACATCTTGCAGCACAACTTGGAGAAATGCACTGAACTCGATGCTGCTCCGGTAAGTCTCTGCCAGTAAATACAAGACACTTTAGTAAAACGAATCAGCAACATGATATAAACTAAGGACAAAAATGTTAATAACGTGCACATGCAGTGTCAGTCAGTGTACAATCACCGACATTATTTATGGAGAAATTGGGATACACTTTGTAGCTTTGAACAGAGATTTCTCTCCTAGAGATTAAAAGTTTTGTCAACTTCTGTATTGGTGCTTTAGAGAACTAGTTCTGAATGGACGTGAAATTTGACTGCAAATGTAAGCGAGTCTGACTGGAGTTTTATCCCATTCACTCACAGAGAAAAGCTGCAGTAAACATATCCATCAGTGCCGCTGCCTGGATTATAGCAGTACAGAGGATGAGGATATAACATTTCCTTACTCTGTCAGAGATTTTTAACTCTGGAATGAAATATTGATGTGGGCAGGGATGGAAAAAGAACAGAAAACTGGAAGTTGAAATTATACTTAAAGATAAAATCAGGTCCATTCTTAAATGTACTAGGTATAAAATTTTAATAAAATTTATTTTAACAGAATATTGAAAAAAAAAAAAAAAAAAAAAAGATTTTTCCAACATATTTTCAATTGCCAATTCATTTAATTATTAATTTTGTGTTATGAAGATTAAGGTTTGGGTTATGGGAGGTAAAATGACATAAAATACAATTATTTTTGAATTTGAGCAGATTTCTCATGACCTTGTTGCCCTTTTTTCATCTACATTGCATGAAGAACATGCAGGGAATAAGATATATTTGATTGAATATGTTTAATAAATTATATTAAAATGCACAACTGAAGTGCTAGCCAGCAAAACAAATATATTCATATCACGATCTTTCAGATTTGTACTTTTAAATACTTTTAAGGTCTAAATAAAAAAATTTACTGTGTAGTAAAATGTGTGTGTTGTTTTTCCATAGAAATATAACTGACTGTGGAAAATATAGAGGAATTAGAAATCTATAATTACGCTGCCAAATATAAATAATTTAAATATCTATTTTGCTTCCCTACAATATTTGCTATTCCATTTTGGAATTACCACAGCATAATTCTGAATGAAAACAAAAAAACACAAGCCGTAAGCCAACACAAATCTTATTTTAAACAGTATTACAGAGCCACATTAATGAGCAACGTGAGCGCATCGGCAGCCAACAGTGACAAAGAGCTTTGCTTTTCAGTAACAGGAGTTAATGAGAAAAGATCATTCCTAGGGTTATTTGTAGATATTCACAGGAAATGCCAACTGAGCATTGTGTACAAGGATCATGGTGACCACAGTGTAACCATGGCTACCCATAGAAAATGTCAATCTTACGTTAAAGGTTAAACTGGAAATGGAGGCATAAGGAGAGAGACAGGGTGAATGAGAGAAGAGAATGCTATCAATATGCACAACACCTCACCTCAGCTCATCAGAACAGGTTAAAGGATTAAACCTTGACTTTCAAATTTTGCCTCTCTGCCACCCACAAACCTCTTGAAAAATAACAGCAGCTAATGGTTATTTAATACATGCTTGACTTTGTGTTTGAAAATATCATAACATCTACATTTCAATGAAAGTTAAGGCTCTACAAAAACCTAAATCCCGGATATTCAAATGAAATGTGTACAACCAAAATTACCTACACAGTTCTTTTTAATGCGTATACATATCATGCTACGTGGCAGAAAGCGAGGTTCCTATAGAGCTTGAGTTTTATTTAGGACAGTATTCAGAAGTGGCAACTTAAATCTAAAAGTTATGCCAGTATTTACATTAGGAAATGCTTTAGCCCATTCAGATTATGCAAATCACCTGCGTGTAGCTCACCCCTCTGAGGTTGCCAGATTTTACTTGAATAGAAGTATCAGACCTGATACAAATGTGGTCTAGAATATTTGCTGTATAATGCTGCATGGACAGCCTCAGTCGTAATTATCGCATTATTCACTGCAAATTTAATTTCAAGTGTAATTTAACAATATGCTTTCCACCCTCTTTATTCTGTATCTTATTAAATAGCACTTGATCCAACACATTCTGGAGCATTTTTTTTTATATTGCTGACAGATACTAAAATATCCACTATGTTGGATTTTCAGAGTATCTACTAGAAGAGATGTATACATTCCATAATATACTTATGAAATTCATAAGCATGATTAGTGTATAATTACCTGTAATTATGAATCATTGCCGTTTCGTAACCTTTATATTTACATAGTGAGCGGGTCCCTCTCTACGAAGCCGCCATGTTGCGCCGCAACAGGAGCACAGAACGAACAAACTTCTAGAGACAGCCTTCCACTTTTTGTGTTTTTATAAGTGGCAGCTGGAAGGAAGTAGTTTAAGTAGAAATTGTTTGGAAAGTTGATTGCAGCCATGAGGTACTAACTAGAGGTTATGAAATTGTTATGTGTGAGCTGGATGAACTTTTTTATACTTTTAATTTGCCATAATGAGTTGTAAATTTAATAAATGACCTATGTTTTGTTAGACATTTGATGTGCTTTACTGTAAAGAAAACACGACCATGGCTTGAAGGATAAGCGCTAATATGCTACGCTTCCAGCTTACTTTAAATTGTATCGATGAAGAATTTGGTCCTCCATACAAGCAATGTTTTTGATTTAAGGCTCCTCTGTGTGTGAAAAAAAAAAATCATGGACTTCAAGGGGACAACATTATTAACTAATAGTCATATTTGTGTATTTCACATTGGGCTCCACAGAGTGTATTTTCAGCCCCAAACATACGTTTCAGATTGTGCTATCGTGGTTACATCAAACTGTCGCTAGGCACTGGTATCGCATAAGAAAAATGGGCTGTCCAAAGTCAAGATTGTGTATAACTGAGCCATCCTGCCCAACATGCGTAACTCTCATGCAAATGTCTGAGTGGAGTTTAAGTCTGTATTTAAATCTGAGGTGTGAATACCAATGTGCACAATCTCTTGATTAAATCCACATTGCTCACTTAACTCAACTCTGAACACGGCCCATATTGCAGATTCCACTCCCAGTGGTTTGGTTACCATAAAGAGAAATGAATTGGAAACCAGAGAGTAATTTGATTCAGCACAGCCTTGTGTACAGCACTTACACTCGAGACAGCCCTGGGGTGCAATGGAAAAGAGAGAGAGAGCAAAAGATGGATGGCAAGGGATTGAGAAGGGAAAGAAGACAGAATAGAAAAATAAATGCTCTGATGACAAACCACTAGCGCTCCAGTGCAGATATTACAATAAAACCAACGTGCGGACGAGCCAATACACGGCAAATACCCACTGATCCATCAGCTGAATGAGCTGTGAATGATGGCCAACATGTGTAAAGCATTTCACGTCTGGTTCTCATGCTGTATGCTGGCAACAGGCTTAGATGCCATAAAGTGGCTTTAATACAAGACAGATATATTGATGAGAATATCCTTCAGCACAAGGTGAACATAGCGAGACCCAGGGGAAGGCTGGTCGACTCGGCTTTGTTTTAAAAGCAGCTGCAGTCCCGTAGAGAACAGAGGGAGATCACACTCGGCCCTTTTTTGATCTCATCTGCTCTTTAAAGATCGAGGTAGGTATCTCTGCAGCTGGAAGGCCAGTTTTATGATGACAGAGACCTTCAAATAACACCACTATCCACACATAACGAGTGTACGGCAAGCATATTGTTAGTCATCTCAGCTGTAATCCTGAGGTTTTACCCATTCTGGGCTGTAAATCAATTCATTGTCTTTCTATGAGGTTTGTCTTGAGCTTGAACTTTGCTAGTAGGGTTTAGTGCAGCTTATTTGCAGATGTGAACACTCTCGTGGTGGAGAATAAATCTATAAGCTTCTGAAAAAAAAGAAAGTTTTTTTATTTCTAGGACTTTAAATGAATTGTGCTTAATACTGGAAGGTCATTTCTGGAAGGTTTTTTTGCAAATTCTGCTTACTTTCGTCCTTAATTTTCAGCGAATTAAGGTTTGGATTCTTCCATATACAAAGCCTCATTGACCTCCATACAAATTATGGTCTACGATGGAACAAGAATGAAAAGTAATTACCTCAGCATTATATGATTCTATGTTTAAATAGATTCAACATGAAAATTCTATAGACCCTATAATAAATTGTATTTATGCAAAAAGAAAAAAAAAAAGAAAAAAAATATATATATATATTATATATATATATAATAAATTGTTCCATTTCCGACTTCACAGGATGCAAATCAGACATATTCAAAGCTGTGTATCTTTTTGAGTTAGATATGAGTTACATGTGCCATCCTGGAACATACTGTCTGAGACAGGAACATCAGATCACTTTCTCGTTTTCTTGCTGCATTTCCTCCATAATTTGGGCTTGGCTAATTCCCTCCAACCAGCCAGGTCGGCTCTATCATATGACAGCTACCAACTAGTGAAAGCAAAGGCTAGCATGTGCTTCCCCCGAAACATGTGAAGTCAATCCTTGCTGCTCATGCTGCATCACGGCAGTGTAACGCACTCGGAGGAAAGCGCTATCCGCCTTCTTCCTTATACATCAGCTCGCAAACTAGCTAGTGTTGCTGTTATTGACAGGGGAGAAAGATTATGCCACCCCTCTCTCCCAGAGAGCCGAACCAATTATGTGACATGTGACATTTGTGATGGCCGTGACATCATTGAGATTCGAACTCAGAACTCAATCGCTGGGCACAGAAGAGTCGATAATAGCTGTAAAAGCTATGCAGCTGGCCTTTTCTGCTTCTAATCCTGAACACGAACAGCTGACGAGGTGCCAGTCGACCACCAGAGCAGATAATCTCTGTGAAGAAGACTTGTGCTGTGCAGTTTGTTCATTTTACTGGTACTGCAGTGATGGATTATCTCACACATTAGTTGTTGCTCACCACATGTGACATCACTGATTTGACTGAGCAGGTTGCTTTAGTGCAGAAGCCCAGGTATTACTGGTACATTATATACAAATACAAATGTGAAAAACAACGTAATTGAATAAGGCTTACAATGTAGACTTAGCTAGCGGTAAAATAGGACTCTCTGCCTGTCCATAATCTTGTTTGTGCTTGGCCTTTTTGGATTTAGTTTATTTGTCTATCACTGTATATAAAACCTTTATCATACACACACACTCATAAATTAAAAAAAAAACTTGTAAATAGCAGTAAGTAGGAAAACAATGCTATTACTGTTTAATATTTGTTTTTCGATTTATTGGTTAGATAGGGAGGAAAGGAAGAAAGTGTATATTTGTTTCTTGTTGTTTGCATAGGTTAGTTTGTTTGGTGTGTACTCTAGTTATCATCGGTTTGATTGGATTTTTTTTTTCTTCTTGGGTGCCTTCTGAATACAATTATCCACTATGTATAAAAGAAAATTCACAAAGCAAACATAATTCTGGTCTAGCAACAATTGGTGCCTGGTTTAAACCATCAAAACGGGGTAGAAAGTATTTTTAATGAAACTTGGGTTAATGTTTGCGTGAAGTTTCACATGTTCTACGTGGATTTTCTCCAGGTTCTTGAATTTCCATCCAAAAACATTCAAGTAGGTTAGTGATCCACCAACCCTGTTCCTGAAGATCTTCCTCCGTGAACACAACCATAATTGTGCCCACCTGACCATCTAATCATTGCCTTAAGAAGTCCTTGATAATTAACTAAAAGAGATGTGGTAGACCTTTGGCTGGAGATGGTCTAACGGTCTAATAGTCTGGTGACCACTGTAGTAGGAGGATTGCCTCATATGTGAATGTGTGTGTGTGTGTGTGTGTGTGTGTGTGTGTGTGTGTGTGTGTGTGTGCATGGTCTCCTGTGATGGCCTGGCATTCCATTCAGTGAGTATTGTTTCCCATTTGTTATGTTGAATATTTTATAGCTGATATCTCAAAACTGCTCTCAGATCTGCACTACAATGTACTTTATTGCTGAAATTGCACATTTTTATTCCATTTACTTTGCACATCTACTTCATTTAATGGCAAAATTCTTCCATTGCACAGATTTCTATTTACTGTTCATCTTTTATATATTCTACACCTTTATATCATTTTATATTTCCATGTCTTTTATATATTTTATATCTTTTACGTCTATATCTACAGTTCTCTTATTATATATTTATTTATTCTCTCTTTTTATTGTGTATTCTAATTTAGTGTTTACGGGTCGGGCACTGCAAATAAATTTCACTGCATGTCGTACGATTGTGTATGTGATAAATAAAATTTGAATTTGATTTGATTTGAAATTTGATGAACCATTATAATCATTAAGGTCAAAACATTACAGTGTTCATTTTATGACATGTATCACTGTAGCCGTGTCTACAAAATAAAGCCTAAAACTTGTGGTTTCTTCATAGCACTGACAGTTTTCCCATTAATCACCAGAGAACAAGAGAGAAAACCAAAGATTGATGAGTAAAGTGCAACTAATAAGAGTACGGAATATTTAAATGCTAATGCTAGTTTTGATAGACATGTTCATAAATGCCGAGTGATTAATGGAGACAAAAAAACTGACATAGCAGTATCTGGTTAGACTGACTAGGGAATTAGATTGGGAGGAGGAATTAAAGGTTTTACAACCTGTGTGAGATGCTGAAAGAAAAAAATGTGTGAAAGGTGTGTGCGTGTGTGTGTGATTTCAAGGTGGCAAAAAGAAAAAGGGAAAAAAAAAAGGGAAGTCTGTGTGTATGTGTGTGTGAGAGAAAACGAAGTGAAAGAAGAAAAATTAAGCTCCCGAAAGATTTGTCGATAATCAAACGATTTTTTTACACATCCTGCTCTGTGCTTGATAATTGGTGCAGGATCACACATGTCAGAAATATTTAATCTGAATGCATGTCTCACTTCCTTCACATTTCGCATTCCTCCTGCTTCGAGTGAGAGAGAGAGAAAGAGAGAGAGAGAGCGCAACACTTCAAAGTATAAACACTTCGGAGGAACCTGATGAAGCAGCAGCTGAATGAGGATTGCGCACGTCAAAAGCCCATTCAGCTCCCATTCTCATTAATCACTTTATGGCCCAGGGACTGACGTCGGAATCAAAAGTTACAGAGACGGCCCTCTTTTTTGAAACCTCTCCCCTGTGGTGTGTGCATCTGACGCCCCTGAGAGAGAGACAGCCTGTGGACAGCTCTGTCCAGCCAAGACCTTGTGCTCCAGCTTGCCACGGATGAAAAGCAGCTCTGTGCAGGATTATTAATGATTTCTAAAGAAGCAACAATGGCACAGTAGGGTCCTGGGCATGTATGCCATGTCTGTCAGAACATCTAGAAGACCTTTATAACGGAAAACAATGTCCATACACCCGAGTCCACAATCACTGTTACTTTATCAGTTATCAGAGCGAAAGCAGTTCATATTTGTTACGCATGAATAGAACTTTCATATTTCTGCTGATTCAAAAAAGAATTCATTTGATTTTTCATAATAAACATTATAAGCACATTTAATTTAATGTGTTTATTTGTGCAATGCCAATTAAATTGTTGTCAAAATGTAACATAAAAAATCAAAATAATTACCAGATTGTGTATTATGTAGCTATTAAAAAAAGCATTCCACAAAAAAAATCAAGATTTTTATTACATTTTTACTGATTTTTAAATAAAAATTTATCTCATTTAGTATATTTTCAAATTTTTACGTAAATATTAAGCAGTAGGAATTTGGTTGAATGTATCCGTCAGTGGCTGTGTGGAAAATGAATACATTTTTAACTTTTTAGCTTTTATATATTTGATAAAAAAAATTTTAATTCAAATGGCTCTGAGTGTAAACATAAATACTGAAATATCTCAAGCCTCTTTTACATCATTTCGCATCATATATAAAAACCAGGACATTTTTTAAAATGTTATTCAAATAGCTGTAGGCGTTAATCTTGTTAAACGGTAGGAGTTTTGCTGTGCCACTACTTCTTCCAGTAAATAAAAACTTTTTCAACTTTATATTTTTGATAAATGATGTTGTGAATTTGGATTTTGGATCAAAACTGTATTACATTAAATTCAATTTAAAAAAATCAACAGCTTGAAAATGTCCAAAAAGCTAATGAATTTTACAGATCATTTAATAATAATATCCACTATTATAAACTACTATGATAAATATAATTATCATTTATTTTGCATGTTTTTATCCACTCGTATACAGAGTTATTATGTAGACAGTTGTACACTCATTTTCTTCTTGGGATTTATTGCTGTAACTCAACCCTCTACTGCACACATTATGATAGTCTGTTAGGGAAAAAAATATATTGCAGTTTATCAGTTGGAAATGTTTATCTTGTTATTTTAGGAAGTATTTGGGGAGTACGTTGCCATATGGCAGCACCGTACAACAATGGAAATGGGTCTGTTGAATATTTATTTTCGACACTGCTGAAGCAGAGGTACACATCCCATCTGGAGCTTTGAACTCTGGTAATCTTCCTGCAGCCAGGGTTTGTGCATGCTTCTTTTGTTAAACAGAATTTTCTACTTTCAAGCAGTTCATTCAAAATCAATCCCTCCCTCTGACTGAAATATGACAGACATACTGTATTTTAATTAGAAGTAGGAGTTTTAGTAGGTCATATTTTAGCTCGACGTCAGATCATCATTCTTCTTGCAAGAAAACTTCCTGCGTTATCTCTATGGTCTAAGTCTTCCTCGCTATCATCTATAGAAAAAGGAAATGAAATCCTCTTCTTTATCACGGAACATTTCCATGTATTAAAATACGTGTAACCCTTCATAATGAAATCTGCATAAATGTAAAAAAAAATTGAATATTTCATTTCTTCTTCATGTAAATTGTAAAAGGATTAGTGGTCATTTCATCTTCATGCAAATGAACTGCAGATTTGTCTGTCGACTTCACTTGCCAAATTGGGTAAGGAGTAATCTTTTTTTTTTTTTTTCCAAAAATAAAATGTGAACAATACCAGAAGGTTCTTCAAATAGCAAAGAATTAGTATGTATTTTTGTGGGGAGCAAAAAGATAATGCAGATGAATTTTTCCAAAGCTATTATGAAGTTAGTTAAAAATGGGAGGTGTTATGAAAATGCCATGTATATTCATTTACAAATAAAATCTACCAATCAGTGAACATGTTTTTTCTATAGATATGTTCATTTCTACAGATGTATAGTATTCATGTTTATTGGACATACATTTGAACCATTTGATTCTAGGAAAACCTAATTCTTTTCAAAGCAAAAGATAACTAATACTGGGTATAGTATGAATACCTTATATAAGCTTATACATGCTTTATAATTCAGCTGTACCTGTCCATCCCTGTATTGTGCTTTTTCTATAATTACTCAGTCTGGTCTCTGTACAGGTTTTGAACAGAACCTATTCAATGTGACAGACTTTTCAATAAACGCCTTATCCTGCTCCAGAATCAATGACCTACAACATTTCCCTACATTCATATTCTCTATTTCACCACCACTTCAACCGAGGTCAACTTACATTAACCCTCCGCTGCTTCCTTGGAGGATCTTGCTTAAAACGCAGTGTGGCAGTGGACATCAGCTAGGATTGGAGCCATGACCTCTTGACTCATAGGTTGCTACAGCATACAGGAATTACTGCATTTCCCTTAAATCTCTCCAGCCAGCCTGAGTTTAACAATCAGTCTAATGCTACACCTATACTAATACATTTTACTTTTTAAATGCACCACTTTTGCTTTGTTTACACCTGGCGTCCATATTATTCTGGAGTTTCTGAACCCCTAAAATAGAGAATTTTGGAATTCAATTGAATCCAGAGTTGCGTTTTAGTGTGGAGGAGGGAAAACGGAGGCTTTTGGAAACAACGACGCAGAAACCCACATTCGCTTCCTGATTGGGTCTTATCAATCACAACGTATCCTTCCCTGATTCGTCACATTCCTATTACGTGACCCTTTTCCAAACGCATCAGCCTCGACTACCAGTGGTGAATGCAGCATGGATAATGAATTACAAGTGTTGCTGACCTTGTTGTCTTTGCTAGCAGCTGTTATGCAGTTAAATTCTGCATTTTATAATGTTACAACTTACATGCACAAGGAAGCTATTATTCAAGCGAACTGCAACTAGGCAACTGTCTCATCCAGCCTCGGTCCAAGATTTCTTATGACAAGCAGCTATAAAGATGCACTGCCTTGTTGATGGAAAATGTTCACCAATGGGTTTCTACACAAAATAGATCACAAAAATTAATGCCATTTTTCTCAACGAATGAAAAAACAACAACTACAGTGAAACCATACCCCCCATGTTGGCAAACGGGATTAGAAGAAATGAATTAAAATGCGCTCAGATACACGCAACAAAAGATAAAGTGAATGAACGCCTGTCATCTCTGATCTGCATATGTATGTTAAGGCTTCAAAGTTGGAGAGGATGCTGTCCTATTATTTACTTGTTGGGTAATGTTAATTTTATTCCCCAGGGAAATCTGCTTTTCTAGTGTCTGTCTCATTAGGCTAATGTTAAGCTGATATCCAAAACTGGGTTTTATTCAAAACAAGGAAGAATGAGGCTCCAAAGGTTTTAACAACAAATGTTACTATTACATTATGTAATGAAAAAAAGTAGATAACTATATAATTATTATAAGAACTAGAAAACTGGGAAAGCACACACAGGTAACTAGGAGGGTGAAAAGCAAGAAACAAGACCAGAAACATAGATAGGAAATATATACACAGTGATATTAACTTGAAACAAGACACCGGTGACGTGCACTATATGGCAAAAGTATGTGGACACCTGGCCAATCGTAACACTATGTGCTTTTAACCATCCCATTTCAGATTTATTCCCCCATCTTCCCTTTGCTGGTATAAAAAAGTGTATGCAGTGTACTAAGTGTGCTGAACAGAGTGATATTTCTTTCTTGTAATTAGTAATTTCAGACAAAACTTAAATTTAAAATTTAGACAACGAACATAAAGAAAATGAGAAGGAGTTTGCGCTATTAAAATGATCCGGTGGTCACGATTTCAGAAGTTATTGCATTTGTGTCACTTTTCATCACATTAAATCGAGTTTAAAACTAACATGAATTAAATGACTAAACATGACTCACTATTATGTACTTTTGTCAAAAGACTAAGACTCAAACTGAATTCAGATTAGCTGTTGAAATTAACTTCGGGGTTGTGCAACTGAGGAGATCTAACCTGCTAACAAATTGCTAACAAATAAATTAAAAGAAAAGGAGGCAGAAATAGAAAAACATAGCCACAGCCAGTTTATTAACTGATGAAACTTGTGCCAACACCATTTCCTAAGCTCCCCTGTGTATTGTGTATGTCGCGCTCTCCTGAAAGAGCCATGTGCATAGATGTAAAATGGTGTGACAGCTTTCTTTCCCAAGCAGGTAAGCAAAGAAATGTCCTCTCAACAAAGCATACAAAATGATTACAGATTGTTACAGAGGTTTTAGGGAAACACCTGAATGTCTGATGTGTAATAGCTTAATGGTTTTAAGAATCTTAAGGTTTATGTTTTTCTAAGACGGTCTGGAGGGATTTTTTTAATCTATTAATGTAAAACCAACTGTCACCTCTCCAGTTTTTCATGAATATAGCGACGTTAGCTGTGTCGAGAAGGGGGATATCTCGTCTCCCGCTGATGATATCGCTTGGTTCCATTCCACAGCACATCATCATTCTGCCCAGTCGCCGGCAGCCACACGCCGCGTGTTTGCAAATCGATAAGAGGAAGGTGAACGCGAAGCAAGCAGTGATGTTCTGTTTCCAGAGTAATGTAATAGGGTCACGGCGCCCTCTCCACAGCCACCATATTTTCGTTCCGCTTTTAACACTTAACAAGCAGATCAAAAATATAATAACAGGTTCACAGAAAAACTAATTACACTGCATAAGCATTAGTAATAAATAATAAAAAAAATCCTTTTTTTTTTTTTTTCTTTTTAAAATCCAGAGGCATTTTCGTGGTCATATATTGACCGGTAATTGGAGCCGCAACAAACAGCGGTTAACATAATGAAACAAAATGTAGCTAATTTAATCAATTAAGAAATGATTACGCGTGTATCTGGATCTGATCAAATTAACCAGATGAAGGTTATATTTCCAAGCCCACTGTAACCAGGTTTAATAACTTGGAAAGCTATGTTTAAAAGAAAAACCTGCAAAAATTCAGGTTTAGTTTATTGTTATAAAATAAGATAATATGAAATGATTACAATTTGTTTTTCGCACATTACCGCTTCGATTAGACTAAAACAGAGGTTACTGTATGACACTCAAGCCCACTTCTACAGAAAGTTTAAACACTTCCTGCAGTTATCACATATGATTCTACCTACCTGAGATATTTTCTTATAAATTGACTTGCTTCACTAAATATAAAGGAAGTAGTGATTTAAACCACCATGACTTTAACCAGGATAAAGAAGTTACTAAGGATGGGTGAATAATAGAAGAAATGAATGAATGCAGTAAAAGCATCACGCAGAGCCACATGAACAACCTGTACACTGCAATGTCACTTTGCCCTGTAAAATTTCACATCTGACCGACTGTATTATTTGTCCCACTAGATGTGGCACCGATCCGAAATCCAGGAGCGATATCTTCAAAAAACAGTGGATCTAATATCGGAGAAAATGAAAATGTTACACGTGGAAACATGTAGTATTTTTTTTAGCTAGGGCTGATTTTTAGTATATTCATACTTTATTGTAGTTGCAATATTGCAATGTAAATGATTTTTGGGTGAAAGCTGCAGTTTTGTGTCGTGTCAAGTGCTTCAGTTAAAAAAAAAATCATTTTAAAGCTTAGTAGCTGTGACATTGAAAAATATCGGCTGGAAGACACTCGAGGTTTCAGTATTGGTATCAGGAATAAGTGGTAATGTGCAATCTCTAGAATAAACACAAACGTCTCTAGACAAACAAGTCAAACAAGTCCTCAGTTGACTAATCGGATCAGAGAGGGTAAATCAAATTTTGTAAAAAGTCTACAAGTGTTTAAATGTCCTTTTCCGATCTCTGTAGTTATTTTTGCTAAATAATTTACAGAAATGTTCATGATTGGATAAGCTGAAACAAAAGATCAGCTACAGAAGCCAAGATCTATTCTGCTAGCGTATTTTTTCAATTAGTCAGTCCGGTCCACTGAAATATTTTGCTGGACCGCAGTCTACAAGCTGATGACTGCTGATGATATAAAGAAATGTTAGGATAAGACCAATGAGCGAAGAGAAAGATTGAGGACGCAAGTTGACAGGGTATTAAGAGTGACACAATCTACCCATGGAGGAGGGCAAATTTATGATGTTGTCACAGTGAGGAATGGCCTGAGCTGTAGTGCACGGCATCGCTGAGGGCAAGAAGCAACCATCTACAGGGCAACGTCTGCTGAGAAAGAATTAGCTTCATTCTATCCACACGTACACCCACACATGCTGACAGGTTGTCCCAGTGTGGCCATCTTCCCTGTGGTGAAGTGTCTGATTTGCTAGTTACCAGCTTAAATGTCAATGTGTTTCCCTGAAGCTTGTTTGGGAGTTCTTACATGTTATTGCGTGATTCAGCTATGATATAGCATGTGTTAAATCAGTTTGCATTTTAGGAATGGGTTATCAACCGCAAAATTATAACTGTTGGTACAGGAAGTTATACAGTTGGACCACTTTCAGCCCAAAATGTAAAGCCACTGAATGTTCTTTCCAGCTGATGGTTAGCCTCAATACCTCTGAGCATGGGTTTTGCACACGTCTGGATATGTTACACGCACTCTAAAAGGATTTCGTTTTCATGCTTTCCTTGGAACAGTTCTAGCTTTCTACTTGGAACCTTTTCCAAAAAGAGAAAATCCACACAGAACATTTTAAGGGATTCCCCAGAGAAACAAACTGAAGAACACCTAAGCCCTAGCTTTTGACTTTTTTTTATTTTATATATATATATATATATATATATATATATATATTTTTTTTTTTTTTTTTTACATCGTAGGTCCACTGAACCACATGGATGGAATATCATCATCATCATCACAGGAAAAAAAACCAAAACTGGTACTTGATTTGATTACGATTCATTAGAAGAAAAAAAATCAGCCTTCCCAATCATATTCCACCTTCCACAGAACTGAATGGATGATGTCCAGAACTGTAATCTAAAAGTCACAGGACTTCAGTTGGTTGAAGAAATATGACCTTTTCCGAACATTTCTCAGGAAGCCTCTGCTTCTGAAAATGAGCAGGGAGAAAGCGACAGCTTCCAGCTACCACAGATAAATGGATGTGGATCTGAAGGATGTGAGACATGACCAATACACAGCCTACGGGTCTTCTTTAAAAAGTACCGTCTCGGCAAACATATGAATTTAGAAATACAACACAAGGATCTTACCGTTCTGTCATACGTCTAATCTACACTTACAATCGTCTTTAGCCGTGAGCTGTGCGACTGAATAGTAAACAGTGGATTGTCGAGAGGTTTTATTTACAGGTGAGACCGCACTGCAGTAGATCTTCTTAGAGTAGGTGAAAGCTGTGTGGCACTGATAACTATGGGTTGTGTAAAGCACATGCTAGAAAGATGGTTTGATAAAACAGGACTGAAAATCTTAATTCTTTTCGGCACTGTCATAAGAAAACCTATTATCACAGAAATGTTCATTTTATATAAGGCGCATAAAAAAAGGTGGTTAACATCTGATTTTCTTTTTTAAAAAGTGCTATTCAGATGTTCAAGCTGTTTCTACATGGCCTTGCCTTATATTAAGTGTCCTTTAGTAATATGTGCTAAAGGATCTACGAATGAAACTTCATTAGACTTCTTTTTTTCCCCTGTCTTTATCTCATTACTAAGAAATAATGAGTTTGTAATTCTATTACAGAAAATCTGCATGTTGTGTAATTAAGGATGTACAAAGCAGATGTGGAGCTACATTTAGATTTCAGTCCCTAAATTTGGATTTTTATTACCAACAAAGAGAATCAAGCTATGTGAGTGTATTTTTTCCAGCGTGAGTACTGAATGTGAAGCTGCTATCAGACTATGCAGCGCACTATGTGGGAAACGGAGTGGTACACATTAATGTAATGCAGTTGATTATAGTAGACCATACTGCCTGCACAGCATTTGGAGTAATATCATGTAATACGTATGTGTGGAGATGGACTAGACAATCAGGCTCGCTGGGAAAACATCATGACCGTACCCTCGTGTTCTCTAAAAGGCTTGAATTACCTTAGACGACAGCTCACTGATCCCGTTACTGATACTGATACTGAAACTGATACAAGCTACTGACACTAAAAACATTGATTGATAAAGATCACCATCAGGATCTATAAATTACTAACTACATTGATTGGATAGTGTTTGGGCCTACATTGGCTATCGCAGGCACTGCATAAATCTTTTATGAAGCACTGATAGTGGATTTATGTAATGTTAATATCAAAAGTAATCTATGAAGGACACACCTTAATTTTCCTTCTGGGATGCCTAATGACTACATCTAATTCTAAAAGTAGCATACAAGTAAATATCGTTTATCGGCATAATGGTGGTCCATTAGCATGAAAACTTCCATGAAGCACCACTCCAATGCAGCTTACTTGTTTACAAAGTGCTTACGTCAGCCAAATGAGAGCTCTTAATACACTCTAATTAAAGTGCTAAAATTAGCATTTATAACACTGATATGATTGCATTGCAATCCTCACAGTTCCAGGGTTCGATCCTGACACTGAGTTACTATCTGCATGAGTTGCTGTTTATGTTCTTCACCATGTCCATATGCGGAAGATGGACTGACTACGCTAAATTGCCTGTAGGTGTGAATGAGCGTGTGAATGTGTTTATGCATGGTGCCCTGTGATGGAATTGTATTCAGGGTTCCGGGGATAGACTCTGGATCCATCGACCAGGATGAAGCGATTAATGAAGATGAATGAATGACCACTGTTATGAAGCACTATGTACTGAATATCTACAGCTTTTTGAAAATGTCATTAATGTTCTGTTAATGAAAACAAATGAATTATTAGCAGGATTAGGGTGAAAAAAAAAATAGACAAGTGTAAAACTAGCTAGAGAATAAACCTTTCAATTTTTTTTAGTAACTAGTCAATCCTTTATTGGGGACCAAAACGTAGATACAGGGTTTTCTGTCTATCAAAGTTTTCCTCACTATTCAGTAATCATCGCTGCAACATTCTGTTTGTCCTGCTATTAACCTCTAAATATGTGCACAATGGAAGCAAATGTCATTCATAAGAATGAAATAACTAGTTATAAAGACAAACTGTCATAAACAGTAACTACAACACCCATAACCAGGGACATAATCAGTTAAACAGACTAACAGCCATAATCACTGATACAATCAGTGACTAAAACAACTATAATCAGTGTGATATTACAAGTAATAAAGAATAAACATATACAGATAAACGACCACAACCAGTGGCACTATCACTGACTACATCAACTACAAACAGTGACATCATAAACAGTAACAGCAATAACCAGTGACTATAACGGTGACTATAGCAACAATAAATAGTGATATAACCAGTTATAAAGATTAACAGCTACAACCAGTGACATTATCCGTGACTACAGCAATGATAATCAATGACTTAACTAATTACAGCAAGTAACAGCTATTACCAGGAATATCATTTACAAACTCAAACACACATGGTGGTGCGGTGGTTAGCACTGTCGCCTCACAGCAAGAAGGTCCTGGGTTCGATCCCCGGGTCACCCAGGGTGC